>APFE031046859.1:0-13151 GCA_000404065.3 Pinus taeda | reverse complement strand
CCTGCTCATTTCTGCCACTGTAAAGTATTTTATGTGCAGTATTATTTTCTTTACTTATTCATTTCTTTAAGCATGTATAGTTTCTTTTATTTGTTTTCTTTTCTTTCAAGCTGATCAGTGTTATTTCCTTGCAGCTTTCTTTCAGCCCGGGATTTATGTGTGTATTTGCTTTAATGTCTAATGGTAGTTGCAGTTGTCTTATTCATTATGCTGCCCTCTTTACTCTGTTTTTCTAGATTAGCTTTTGTGTAGTTTTACAAGTTGGATGCTAACTAATTTATGCTCTCTTTATCATGAAAAGCTTATCTTTCAAGAGAACAGAACATTGATTAATTGCAGCTTGTATTTGAGTAGACTTGGCTTGTGATACTAACACTTTTTCCACTTGTTACACATAATCATATATGTAGGAGTATGTTGGAAAAGGCTTAGTAGTGTTACAATTTGTCAAATAGAGTAGATTAGAGTTTTTATCAATTCTTGGATTTGTCTTCAGCTACCTTCTAATCGTGTTTTATGCAATACTATGCGGTAGAAGCAGGGAGTTAGAAGGAGGTCATCACTAACAACAATCCTTGAAGTGATTTTCTTATTTCTTTTATTTGCAGCAGTATGGATAGAGACTAATGCCATTGGATTGTGGTCATTTACTTTCAAGTCATTTTGATTTATTCATCTTTTTCAAGTTCTTTTCCTCTTACAAAATTCAGCAAGCAAGTAGAAATCACCATCACACACACTTTCACTCATCTAGAGATCACCCACACACACTTGCACTCATTTGTCTATAATCATCATTCCATTTTAGGAAGATAAGTTAATCATAAACAACCCCCCTAAACAACAAAAGCTCTAAGAAAGTTACTTAAGTACATATAGTACACCCTCACTTCATCAGCTTACGAGCCCCGGGTTGACAATTAATACTAGCAATTTAGATAACAATAAATTGACTAAACAATGGTCCAATAGGTTACTTCCCTCTAGAGGCAACTTCCTGGTCTTCCTATGCTTTGTGCATCTAAGGGAGAAGGGGACACTCGTGAGTGTAATTTTCATAAGTGTTGCAATAAGCACAAGGTTTATGTCTTCAAAGAGCCTTTTTCTACTTGGGTTGTTTACCCTGTTGCTAGGTTGCAGGATTTGATTGATCACCCTTATTGGGATTAGATTGAGGAAATTAGCTCCCTTGGTTTCCTTGAGATGGTTGATTCTAGTTATCTTTCCCCTTGTTCCTTTTCTTAGGATTGGGAGAAGGGGAAATATTCTCTTGTGCATAGAATTAGCCTTAAGGAGGTTGTTGTTGAGGTAGTAGAGGTGGTTGAGGCATGAGAGGTTGAGGTGTTGGTGTTGATCAGGTTAGAGCACTAGGTGGTGCATAAGGGTAATATGTATTTGCGACAGAATTCTGGTAACTAGGATGAGTAACAGTTGACCTTGACATCAACTGATGTGGATGGGAAATTGCCTAAGAAATACTTATGCCTTGGTATGACTTAACACGTGAAGGATCAAGAGGAGGATAAGTGTAGGTGGAACTGGTCCCCCCTTGAGGCTAACCATAACCCATATGACTTTGAGGATATGTAACTGGTTGGGATAAGATACTAACCCAATAATACCATTGACAACGTGAGATACCCCTAGTGCAGATGAAGCACCAAGCCTAGGAAGGTCAGGGAGGATAGTATAAACATAACCTGATTGGCGATATATCAGAAATATTTCAAATCTATTTGAAGAACATCTTCATTAGTCTGAGGGAAATGGGAAGCAACACCTTTACCAATGGGGGACAAGAGAGTTCACAAACACCAATCCATGTAGACATAATCTTGTAATTTCGTATCTTTACATATGCTTTGTCTTATGTGTCATTCGTGTACATGACCAAAGAGGTGAGTGGTAGAAGTTTGACAGAATGAATTCAAGAGTTTGGTCTCAATGTTATACTGAAGAGGTAATAAAAAATAGGATAAAAAGGCATTGGCTAGAGTCACAAATGTGGAATGAGAGGAATGCAGTTGGTCTACATACCATTTTGCAACAACTCTGGTTAGAGTGTGTTGGAAAAGGCATAGATGAATGAACTCCTCTGTGATAGATTTGGAATAGCACCACATATGGAATGAGTGAACATGATTGGTGGGATCCTCTTCAGGATTCCCTTCAAATTTTGGTATATATAATGGGGGTTTGGTCAACATAGGTGGCCAACTCTAGTTATGGAGAGTAGGGTCATTGATAAGCTAATTCAAATATGTGAGACTTTAACCATCCATGTAAGGGAGCAGTAGTTGGGAATAAGTCATTCTTTGCGAGGTTCTAGTGTCAACTCTACGATTACCTCTGCTATTGGTGCCAGAATTGGGACTGTTGTTACCTCCCATGTTTTCACCTTACATGGTAGCAATTGGGGACTAAGAGGAATCAAAATCTAAGGATGAACTAGAGGAATAAGATAAACTAGAGTTTGTATGTGGACTAGGTGTAGGGACCATGAATCGTTGAGCATGAGTTAAAGGATGTCCTAATGGAAACTGGGGGTGAAGGCCATGAAGTCTCTATGACAAGTGCCTAGGAGGCAAAATGGTGTCAAGACAAAATAAAACTCTGAAGGATAAAGGGTAAGGTTTGGAGAAGAAGAATGATAGAGAAAAAGAAAAATCCTAGTGTAGTGGTGCAAAGTGAAAACTAACTAAAATGTGTTGTTACTTTAAATCAAGCAAACATGTCCTATGAAATAAAATTTACATCTAGCCTAAAGGTTATCTATTATAACTACCTCCTCCCACATTTACCCACTTTCAGTGGTTTGCCTGGGGTAAACATGAGATGAGGGTCACTATGATAAGACTCAACCTCCTATATGACCTTAAGGAAATGGATTCAACAACTTAAGACCTTATTGAATTCCCTTAGGTGTTACAGGACCTCCAAGAGCCACCCAACACCTCCAATTGTCCAACCCCTGAGCTAACTCTCTTTTCACTGACCTAGAGCCTCGATCACTCCCTTGACAAGGCCTCCAAGTGACTATAAGCCTCTAGTTTCTCCCATAAACTTTCATCCCAATGAATATGGACTTTTCTAGTTAGTTATGTGCCAGTGAAACCAAATTCTAAGCCACCTTTTCAGGGCTAATACTCAGGCCTCTGGCTAGAACTTAGTGAAACTTCCAGAGATAATAAATAACATAGAAACAAAGCTTCTAAACCAAAAACTTGAACAAGGACTTGACTTGATCCCCCCCAACCAAGACAGACATTTTGTCAAACAAATGGTAAGCATGCGTCCTACAGGTCATGAATGCATATCTAAACATAGGGATCTTAAACTTATCTGAGGTTTAACAAGAAGGAACAATTCCTTCTCATAATAACTGCCATAACACCAATTAGGTCATGCATTCATTAACAAAACATTAATTTATTAAAGTGTGATAAGAGCCATACTTAGATCTATCATATAACCATGCTTATAACTAACATATAACCAGATAGATAACAATGACATAACAACCATTAAATCCAAATAATAACAAGTATAATTGCTTATCAAAGACAGGAGAAAATGAGCTCTTATTAACCATATGCAAAATCCAACCAATTCAGGGACTTCCATGTACCACCCGACTATAGATTGGGCTGAACCAAATATTTCTTCAGCTAATCACCCCCGTTCCATATTCCAAGAATGAATGTGGGATCTCATGGGATGAACCAATCCATAAACAACCAAGGGAATCCAGAGGTTAAACCACCTCCACCCTCAATATATCATGATCTCACTCAAACCAATCTCGAGATCACAAAACCAAACTTAGCTTGGATGCCTCATGATTCCTTCACCATCCCTTAAGGAATTTTCCTGTCTCCACCCCCCTATTGATGGATTCCCGAATAAAACCATTTCCACCCCCAACCCTTGGTATTTTCCTAATACCACCTCACCTATATCCAAAACCTTCTGGTAATCCAAAGCTCAACCAATAAATAATTCCATCACACTATGGCTATCTGGAAATGGTAAGGAAAGGCTAAATCCACTATCGAAACCCAACGAAACCCATGTAAATGACAACAAATGTGCCAAATGCACACATGCATATACCAAGCATGCCAAAACAATCTAGGAAACCATACATGCAACTTGTTACCTGCAAGTATTCTCGTTGAAGTTACTTGATCCAAACTTTCCTTGCTTGATCTTTTCTTTCATTTGTTTTCCTTGTCCTTCCTTTGCTTGTTTTTTTTTTCCTTCTCCTCTTGGCGCTCTTCTCCTCTCTGAAACCAATTTTGAAACTAAAATGAAAAAAGGCCCCAAACTGATACTCTAATGTCTTTTTATTATTTATGCCTCTAGTTTCTTCACTTTCCTTAATTTTTCCTTCAATTTCCTTCCCACATGCAACATGTGACCTTTCATCTCCCTTTTCTCCTATTTTCTCTTATTTTCATAAATAAAATACCAATAATGCCTTTCTTCCTTTTCAAACCCTTTGCCAATTTCCCCTTAGCCATAATACACAAAAAGGGATGCCCACTAGGATGGTTTGCCCAACATTTAAGTTGGAATACATGTCCCATGACCCTGGTCTTATTTTTCCTTTATTAACTTTATTACATGAACCTTTAAACCATGGATGTTACAGACCCCTCCCCCTTAGGGGAACATCGTTGTCATTGTTCTATGACACCTACAACTAGCAAAACCATTTAAAACCAAAACATACTACCCATGGAGATTTATAACCCATCTCGTTGCAGTATTTACAATGAACAACCTAATCAAAACCAAAACCATCATGACAAACATGACAACATGAAAACCATACCACTTATTGGAGCTTTATAATACATATCATTGTGATATTTACAATAGAAACCATACATAAATATGTACAAATATCAAAAACTCATTTGTTTCCATTGGAAAACAATGAAGGATACATAGCCTGTATCTTATCATCCATATCCCATGTAAGTTCATCGAAGCTAAAGTCCTTCCACTGCACTTTAACCTGCTTGATTGCTCTTTTCCAAAGCATGAGTTGTTTCCGCTGCAATATGCACTAAGGTTCCATCTAGAATTCTCCTTCTGGTTCCACCTGCAATACATACCAATTAATAACATTATCAACATCTTTACATATTTTTTAAGCAATGAAACATGGAAAACATTATGGAATTTCACTATCAGAGGTAGCAAGTCTGTAGTTCAGTGGTCCAATCCTCTCAAGGATCTCGAAAGGCCAATACACATGCTCCCCAACCTCAAACCCCTTAAATTCCTTGTGTTGGTCTACATAACTCTTTTTCCAATCATGTGCTTCCTTTAGATTCTTCTTTATAACCTGCATTTCATGTTCCATTTATGCCAGCATATTCAATCAAATAAGTACCATGTTCAATGGATCACTCCAGCTCATGGGAGTATTATAACTTCGCCCATATGGTGTCTTAAATGGACCCATCCTCAGTGACTCCTGATAACCATTTTTGTAAGTAAACTCAACCAATGGAAGGTACTCCTCCCATCTCATCTGCTGGTGCATGAAATACATCCTCAACATATCCACGAGAATTTGGTTGACCCTCTCTGTTTGTCCATTTGTCTGTGGATGATAAGTTGTACTGAAGGCCAACTATGTCCCCAAAGCTACAAACAACTCCTTCCAAGACTTGGAAGTAAACTTAGCATCCTTGTCTGACATAATCTTCTTTGGAACACCATGCAACCTCACTATCTCTCTAATAAAGACTTGTGCCACCTCACTAAATGAATAAGTAGTCTTCGATGGAATAAAGTGAGCTGCATTGCTCAACTTATTGACAACAACCCTTATAGAATCATGTTACCTCTGTGTCCTCGGCAAATCTATAATGAAATCCAAGGAAATGACTTCCCATTTCCATTTTGGAATCGAAATAGGCTAAAGCAATCCACCTGGATGCTTACACTCTTCTTTCACCAACTGAAATTCCAAACATCTCGCCACAAACTTTGCCACTTCCTTCTTTAGATTCGGACAATATTAGAACTTCTTCATTGTTGTTAATGTCTTCTAATATCTTAGGTGACCTGAATATGGCTTGACATGAAACTCCCTCTAGATAAGATTCTTGAGCCCACTGTCATCCAACACATAAATCTTGTCCCTGAATCTCACCAAAGCATCTGACGTGAGATGATAGTCCACATCCCGATCCCCTGTTACCCTGATGTAACACGTGTCTAAGCTCCTTGTACCTGTCATCATGTTATCCTGTTGTAAGATTTGATCATATAAATATGTCCCATATGAGCTCACTACTGCAACGTGGTTCATTTGCACTCTCCTACTAAGAGCATCTGCAACCTTGTTCCCCTTACCCTTAATGTATCTAATCTCGAATTCAAATTGATCCAGTGTGGCCAACCACCTAGTTTGTCTACCATTCAGATTCGATAAGTAAAACAAATATCTCAACCCACTGTGATCACTCATCAATACAAACCTCCTACCAAGAAGATAATGCCTCCACATCTTCAAGGAATGAATAATAGCTACCAGCTTAAGATCATGAGTCACATAGTTTTGCTCATGCTCATTCAGTTTGTTGGACTCATAGCAAACCACTTGCCCCTCCTACATCAAGACTCCACCAAATCCTCTTTTGCAAGAATCTATACACACCATGAACACTTTATCTGGATCTACAATCTTAAGAACTGGAGCATTTGTCAACAACTACTTCAACTGCTCAAAACTGGTTGCATATTCCTCTGTCCATTCAAATTTCTTACATTTTCTTTGTAATAATATAATAGGATATGCAATGCATGCTAAGTTCTTGATGAACCTCCTATAGTAACCTTCTAACCCCATGAATGATTTGACCTCATCCACAAACATAGTTACCTATCAAACGAGAAAATTAACAATTACCCGTTTTTTTTAGGTAGCAAAAAGAGCACCCGATTTTAAAAAGTGGTTATTCAGAACACACCTTCTTTTTTTTGGAGTATATTTTTGACACTTTAAATTTTCTTATGTAACATTTTTTTTAAATGTTAGTGATTTTCATGCCGATTTTGAAAAATGTTGATGCAACATCAACACATTTTTTTGGAGGGCTTATTTTTGACACATTAATTTTTTTATGTATCAAGTATGAATAATTTTTTTAAATGTTAATGATTTTCATACAGATTTCGAAAAGTGTTGATACAGCAACAACTCTTTTTGTTTAGAGGGCTTATTTTTTACACTTTAAATTTTTTAATGTATTAAGTATGGATAGTTTTTTTTTAAATGTTGTTGATTTTGATGTCAGTAATAAATCATAAAAATAAAACAAAAAAACATGACAAAAATAATCAGAATATAGATAAATTTATATAAATATTAATTAATTAAATAAATAAAACCATAAAAATATTAGATATATATATATTAATTTTGTAAAAAAAAAAAAAAAAAAAAAAATTAATTAGATATCATTAAAAATAACAAGTAATAAAGAAAAATAAACAATAAATAAATAAATACTATGACAAAGAAATTCAAATATATAGAAAAATCACAAATAAAAAATATTAAAATAAGGAAAAATAAAAAATAAGAAAAACAAAAAAAAAAAAAATTAAAAAAAAATGGGAAATAATATACTATATATATATATATATATATTATATATATTAAAAATAAATAAATTATAATATGAAAATAATATTTAAAAAAACAAAACAGTTAAAAAATTTATAATTAAAAAAAAAAAAAAAAAAAAAAAAAAAAAAAAAAAAATTAAATTTAAAACAATTTAAATTCAAAATAAAATAAAAATTCAAAATGTTTTGGCCCCTGGGCAGCCAGGTTGATTCTTGGAATCAATCTAGGCTGCCCAGGTCATGGGGCCTTGGACCCAGCCAGGGCAGGCACTGTGCAGCACCGCCTTGGCCAAGCCCAAGGCCCTAGGCAGCCAAGTTCGAGCTCGGCCATGGTCGCCCAAGGCCACGGGGCCTTAGGCCTGGTCGGGGCGGTGCTGCACAGCGACCGCCCAAGGTCAAAGGACCTCAGGCCTGGCTCGGGCAGCACTGCATAGTGGCTGCCCTGGCCAGGTTCGAGGCCCTACAGCCCTTGAGCCCTTGCCGAACAACGTTGACACAACACTGCCCCGGCTAGGCCCGAGGCAACACAGCATGGGCGGACTAGGCTGATTCCCAAAATCAACCTAGCTGCTGCCAGGCTGTCCTGTGCAGCCTAAGCCGATTCTAGGAATTGACCTAGCTCGCCCGAGGAGCAATTTTTTGAATTTTTTTATTTATTTTTTTCGATTTAAACTGTTTTAAATTTAATTTTTTTTTTATTTAATTAAATTTTTGTTATTTTATTCTTTTTAAAATAATTTATTTAATTAATTTTTTAAAATTTCACAATTTCAATTCTTTATTATTTTTTATAATTTTTCATTTTTTTTGTTTTTTAAATTTTTTAAATTTTTTTTTAATATGAAGGTTTTTTTTTTTTTAAACTAAAAATATTTTTTGTTTATGTATTTTATTTATTTATTTTCTTTTCCTGAATTTTGCTTTTTTTCAATAGTTGTCGCCATTTTTTTTATTTTTTATTTTTAATATATATTTTTATTTTATAAATTAATTTTTTTTTTACATTTTCATAGTATTTTTTTATACATTTTATATTTGATTTTTGTATCATGTTTTTTAATTATTTTATGCTTTATTAGTGTTTTTTTTCAATGTTTAATTTTTTTCTTTTGTATTTGTTTATTTATATATTTATTTATTATTTTGGTTTTTTTTTTTTTTTTTTTTTTTTTTTTGTAGGGTTCATGTTGAAGCTCGACTAGCAACCTAATCTCACTATGTGCAATTTGATAGTTGATTTTAAAATTTTCGTTATAATGAATAGAGATCGCCCGACAATGTGTCAATTTCATGGTTGGTCTTTAAGTTTTCATTACAATGGGTCAAGTTCACCTACACTGCGTGTCAATTTGATGGCTGATTTTTAATTTTGTGTTGCAATGTATCAAGTTGTCTTAGGCTAAGATTTTAAAATTGCTATACATTTAACATTTAAAAAATAAATTACTCTTGATATAATAACTCTTTCATTCAGGTGTTCACTTTTAAAGTTTTTCTAGTCATAAATTTTTTACATAATGTCATGCTTGAAATATTTGGAAAACTTAAAGTTTTTTTATAGTCATAATCTTTGGTTTTATTTCCATGGTTGAAAAATTGTCAAGATTTTAATGTTTTTCTAAGTGAGGATATTTTATCTTTAATGTTATGGTTGAAAACAATTATAAGTATTTCTTTCTTTAGCACCATGACTAAAAATTGTTGGAATTTTAAGGTTTTTCAAAGACGTGATATTTTATCTTTAATGTCATAATTAAAAATTTTGGAAATTTAAAGTTTTTCGGAGTCATGATATTTTATCTTTAACGTCATTATTAAAAAATGTTGAAAATTTACCCAAAAACAAACAAACAAAAAATCGTTATTCCAACATCAATACTTTTCGTTTTCACGATGTCTTGTTGCACAAAAATTTGTTTTACTATCATTTTTTTAAAAAATGTGAAATTTACTTCCGAAAATTATATATATATATAATATATATTATGTGTGTGTGTGTGTGTGTTGTGTGTGTGTGTGTGTTTTGTGTGTGTTGTTGTGTGTGCGTGTGTGTGTGTGTGCGCGTGTGTTGTTCCAGCATCAACACTTTTCGTTTTCAACCTATTTTTCATGTTTTTTGGGGTTTTTTGGCTAGAGTTCTCATTTTGAGGTAATAGTTCTTATTTGATCAGTAACTTTGTTCACATTCTTAGGAGTTGCCCACTCCATGATAGCCCTTATCTTTTCCAGATCCACTGTTATGCCTTCCTTGGAAACCAAATGTCCAAGTAATGTACCTCTATCTGAAAGAAACTACACTTGCTAAGCTTAGCATACAATTGATGCTCTCTTAGCAATCTCAATGTTGTTGATAAATGTTCAACATTCTCTTCCTCATTCTTATAAAATGTCAATATATCATCAATGAATAAAATCACAAACTTTTCCATATAAGGACGCAATACACTATCATTAAGCACATAAAGGTAGATGGAGCATTAGTTAGACCAAAAGGAACCACAACAAACTCATAATGCCCATACTTGGTCCTGAAAACGGTCTTGTAAATTTCCTCTACTTTGATGTGTACCTGATGATATCTTGATCTTAGATCAATCTTCGAGAACGTTGTTTCCCCCTCCAAAGAATCAAACAAATCATCAATCCTCAGCAATGGGTACCTATTCTTGATTGTCAACTTGTTCAGCTACCTGTAATCAATGCACAACCTAAGAGAACCATCCTTTTTCTTCACGAACAATATTGGTGCACCCCAAGGCAATACACTTGGCCTTATATATCTCTTATCAATCATTTCCTTCAATTGCAACTTCAACTCTACTAACTCTGGTGTGCTCATCTTGTAAGGCACCTTTGATGCTCGTGTTGCTCTTGGTACCAACTCAATAGAAAATTTCACTTCCCTGTAGAGAGGAAACTCTAGAATCTCTGCTAGAAACACAACCTGAAACTACTGTAATACAGGGTACCTCTTGAATATTTCTGCATCCTCAACATCCTTACCTTTGTCATTGGAAATATGAACTATAAACATTACACACCCTTTTCTGCAACTATGCTTAGCTTGCATATTTGTAATCATTATAACTAATGTAGGCTTCTTCTTTCCCTGCAAGATTCTCTTTTTCCCAATATCATCCAGACACTCAATGGCCTTGTCATAAAAATATACTTTGGTCCTGTGAAGGTACAACCAATCCATACCCAAAAGCATACTATATGATCCTAATAGAATTACATTCGTATGTGTTGTGATATGCATACCATTCAACTCAAATGCATAAGTTATTACCCAGTAATGAACTCTCTTCTTAGTACATATAGCCAACTGCACCAACCAAGACTTTACATGCACTTGTTTTCTAAAGCCACACTTATCCACTAGGTTAGGATTAACTTAACTATAATTAGATCCATGATCAATCAAAATAAAAACAACTTGACCAAGAGCTTGACTTCCATCTCAATAATGGATGCCTTGTGATCTACCTACCTGTTTTGCACAGCTGCATAAATTAGAGGAATCTATGACCAACATCCCCAATTGTTTGTGCCTCTTGAGCATTATAGATTTGAGGTCTGCCACCCTGGTACAATATAAAATCCTTCTTCCGATGATCTTTTCCACATATCCAGCATTATAATGGTCCCCTACCATCACCTTTGTTCTGTTTCTCTCCAAGATGTGACATATATCCTTTCTCAACTGCATTTAACTTCTTGTAAGGAGCAACATTCTATTTCTCACCTATGTCTTGAGGTATTCCCTGCTTTGGTGGCCACTTCCCTTTAACATTCTCTTTCCCCTTCAAATCATGCTTAGGCTCATCTTTGCACTTTTACTACTCATAATAATGCTTTAACTTCCAGATGGCCTCCTCCAAAGATGTAGGTTCATAAAACTCAATATGGTATTTATATGTTGTTGGCAACCCACTAATGAATCTTTGAATCTTAGCCTTCTCATCCTTGAAGTAAGTCACATACCTCGGAAATTCCATGAAGCTACTTCTATACTCATCATTTGTCATACAACCCATCTATAGCTCATAAAACTCCTTAGCTTTGCCATCATAGTAGCTCTCCAATAGGTACTTCTTCTTGAAGAGTCTCTCAAACTCATCTCAAATCAACTCTTCTTATCAAATTCCCTTGACATTATTCACATCTTCCCACAATATATATGCTTTCCCTTTAATACTAAAGGTGGCTAATTTGTCTTTCATGTTCTCTGAGTAGTTATGCAATCTGAAGATTTTCTTCATCCCAAGTAACCATGCCTCTACATATTCTAACTTCTTCATCTCTCCATCAAATGTAGGAGGCTTGACTTTCTTGAACTTCGCATGCAAGTACTCACTCCTCCTATAAGGATGATGATGGTGATGATGGTGATAATGTCTCTTGGATGAGGAACTAGAATGATGCCCATACTTACGAGTCGTCATGCTAGGTGTATCTAGTGATCTGCCACCTCTGATTGTATCCCTTGTATCCAACCTATATCCGGACCAAGAGCTACTACCATAAGCTCCATTATTTTTCTCTTTCTGCTTTTTACTGGTCCTCAACTGTCCCTATCTATGAAAATCTGACAAGATAATAAGAATCACATCATTAACTTATGCCTGATTTTCCTGAGCCCTTGCAAATCTTTCTCGAGCCTCAACCAACCTATCATTGTCTTGTTTTCAAATTCTAATCTTTGCCCTCAAACTCCTCAATGTATCTACTATACCGAGAGAATACTCATCTCCTTCCTACCCAACTAATCTGTAGGGAGAGTCACGGGAATTGTAATACACCATTTTTTCATCATCTCTGATTCTCTTCTTCCTACAAGTAGGTCATGTCAGATAAACAAAATAGATACCAAAATCAAAACCATACGCCATTGATGTTTAGGGAGGTTTATATCATCTGCAAAATCAATCCACATTAGCATGATACATATATAATCATATGAATATGAATATAGAAACATCATAAATGATCATAAAAATTGTATACCATGACCCCATGAATGGAAACCATAACCTTGACAACATCATATTTTACCCAAAGAGAGTGCAACATGCTTTGATACCACCTTGTAATTGCCTCCTCCCACATTTACCCACTTTCATCGGTTTTCCTAAGGTAAACATAAGTTAAGGGTCACTATGATAAGACTCAACCTCCTATATGACCTTAAGGAAATGGATTCGTCAACTTAATACCTTACTGACTTCCCTCAGGTGTTACAGGACCTCTAGGAGCTACCCAACCCCTCCAGCTATCCAACCTCTATGCTAACTCTCTTTTCCACTGACCTAGAGCCTTAGTTTCTCCCTTGAAAAGGCCTCCAAGCGACTGTAAGCCTCCAAGCACTCCCATAAGCCTACTTCCTAGCCACTATGGACTTTTCCATTCAGTTATGTGCGAATGACCCTAAATTCTGAGCCACTTTTTCAGGGATAGGACTTAAGCCTCTATCCAAAACACAATTAAACTCCCAG
>APFE031046854.1:0-26720 GCA_000404065.3 Pinus taeda | reverse complement strand
AATATGTCTCAGTCTTTTGTTTAATGAATATAAATCATTTTATGGTGGTGAAATACTCTGTCCTGTGTAATTATTTTTAAAAGACTTCTCTGTGAAAAAGATCCTGGTGTAAAGGAAACAGAACATAGCCTCTATGTTTTATATTTTGTGGTTTTGGTATTTTCCCATCCCAAACAGAAGAAAAATACCCAACAAGAGTTAAGTTAGTTACTGCCGTTACATCGAGGCATAACTTGTCGACGTTGACAATGTTCTTGATGTTCACGTTGGTGTTGTTGCCGCTTCTGTCGCCGAGGATGGGATTGCCCTCGATCTTGGTTTCGCTGCCAATGACGTTCTTGGAGCCGCCGTTGTGCCTATCGTCGACCATCTTGTTATTGCCGCTGAGGTTCCGCCCTGCTTCTTGGAAATTGCTCATATACTGGATGGTGCTCTTGGTTTCACTAAGTCCTTCAAAGCCAACAAGACTCCCACTTCTGGTTTAAAAAAAAAAAAAATAACGCCTTCAGTTCAACTCACTCAGCTAAATCGCATCAATACATAACAACTCACTCAAATAAATTGCATCAATACATTACGTTGACATTGATAAGTTATTGTGTATCAATGCATAACGCGGACATAGGTCTAACTTTGAATTTTTTAGTGCATGTGAGGACCATTTGATGTGTCATTGGCGTCTTCAACGTTTACGAAGGCGTTAGTTAAAATGTCTCATTTCAAACCAATAATTTGCAGTCAATCATTAAGTTAAAATCTTATTAAAAATTTAATAATAATAAGCATGCTTCATTAAACGTAATTTTCATCCCTTCAATTTTAAAAACTTTTATAACTAATACCAGTTTCCTGATTGCCAAATTTTTTAACGGGGGCAATGTTCATTGTTAACCAAATCTCTCTCATTATTATTATCTAAACTGAGATAATTAAAGCTTGCTCGATATTTTTCTGGACTGTAACATCTCATTTCTTACCTTTTACACAGAGAATACCAGAAGAAATATCGACTAAATAAATGAGATAAGTTAGCATATTCAGTCAAAAGAAAATACGACTATTAATGTGGATAAGATCCAGCAAAGAGATGCCTTGTTAACAAAATTTCATTCAAAACACATACATAACAACGAGAAGTGGAAGGCTACCCAAAAAACATGTAACCTTATTTACAATAAGCATCATTAAAAACTAGCCAGGGCCGTGAAAAAGCAAGATGCACACGGTTTTGATACTTACAGGAGCTAATGTGGAAAAACACCCAATCACCAGTAATATTGGTACCGGAATAGAAACACGCTATCCGGAATATAGCACCAGTTTCAGGATCTGTCAAAAAAATTAATATAAATGCGGTCAAATAAGCCATATTTATCTCATAATTGTTATGTCTGTGGATTTATTTACTGTATACTCAAAAAGGAGAAATTTGGAATCCATTTTAGTATCCAAACACAAGTCATCAATAATATACCCAAATAGGCAGCAACACCACGGCATCAAAAAACACTATCCCTATCAAAACACTAATCATATAAAAACAGTTATGATATACCTATCTAGATTTGACAGGCCACACAGGTCAGTAAGGTGAAAGGAGCCCACTCTTATGGCAGCCACAGGATTCGATCCTTGGAAGAAGTAATAACCGTTATCAGAATCGAGAGACCATGAAGAAGTAATACCCGTTATCAGAATCGAGAGGCCAGGGTCGCGCTAATAACGCCTACGAAACACCTCTGGATAGTGCGTGGATGGTCCATTCCTTGATAGTATTAGGGAAAATTCCTGATAGTATCGGGGAAAATTCCTGCAACTATAAGGCAAAATTCCTGGTAGTATCAAAGAAAATCCCTGAAACAAAATTCTCCAGAATATAAATTGTGTAATGGTTAGGTGTAATATTTTAATTTTCCGCAAAATATAAATTGTGTAATGGTTATGTATAATATTTTAATTTGAAAAGTCAACCATTAATATTTAATAAAAAATACGCAAAATATAAATTGTGTAATGGTTATGTATAATATTTTAATTTGAAAAGTCAACCTTTAATATTGTAATAAAAAATTATGGTTTTAAGTTATTTATTTAAAATGGGTAATTTTTAGTGATATTAATACTTAATCTGATCTATATTTTAATGTTATTAATTAATTTTTTTTAAATAATTGTATAATAAAAATATATCTGCGCAATTATGGCTTTTCACCGTCTAAACACATGTCGATTTAATTTTATTTTGCTTCAATAAAATTACTGTTTTTGCTTCTGAAAAAACAATTAAATTAAAACAAAATCATTTTAAACTCTTCCAAAAGCTTAATTCATGATATACGATTAAGATTGATATATGCTATCCTTTTAAAACGGTCAAATGCTACTGAAGATCAGGGCCTCTCATCATACAAAAGATGACTCTCAAGAAATTTACCATACCCGGTTGCACAAACAATCTCTGTCACTGCTCTGCTTAGCACGTCATATTTTTCAAAATCTGCCAAAAATTATTAAGAGATACATTGTTCATCCAGCGAAGATAATTGTTGTGTGATAATGACCAGTAGATTATTTAGAACTTTTCAACCGATCATTCGCCAATCCTATTAATTACGACGACTTACAACTTTTTTTAATTGAAATATTAAAATACAATTCAATGATCCATGAATCATGGAGTGCAACTGCTCTATTTTACTTCGTTAATTCAAACAGAAATAAAAACGGACAACAGATAAGTGACCATTTAAATATAAAATAGGAAACTTTTATTTTCAACCCATAGAAAAGTAAATGGTGCGTGACATACAAGGTAGAAGAGAAAAAAGATTAAAACTATTTGCAGTAAATATTGCGTGACATACAAGGCAGAAGAGAAAAAAGGTTAAAACTATTTGCCTTATATATTAAGCAACATTTACTTTTTTTATGAAGTTGAAAATAAGCTACAGCTGTGCCGGTTTAACGAAGATGTCTTACATCAATGCAAACTATTTTATTCAGCCATTGCGCGTAGATGGTAGGTAACTGAAAAGAAATCACCAGGGTGGGAGATTGCTCGTAGAGAACGCGTGGAGTATGGAGTTGGAGTTAAATTGTACTAGTGGGGGTTACTGAGATTACGGAGATGAAGCTTCCCGGATGGACTGATGGGTGTATTATTTTATTTTTGAGTTGTTTTTAATTTTTTAGTGTGATTTTTTGGAATTTTTTTAAGATTTGATAAAAATTTATTCAAATAAGTTTGATGGTAACTTATGCAAAATAGAAGTGTCCTCATAATTTTTCATAGTACTAAATTTATATATATAATCAAAAAACTAATTTAAATAACACAAATAAAAAATTCAGCACAATTTTTTCCACCAAATTCTGATACCAAAAACTCCAAAAAATTACATTTAACAATAGTTTTTAATTGTTACCACCAACCACAACATCTGGCACGAGAATTCGGGCAGGTGTCATACACCAGGTAATGGCATCCAGGTGCCCGATGCTGAGGTGGAGGGGAGGGCGCACAGGTAATGGCATACCTCCCCTTATGCTGTAAAGGCTCAAATGGATGCAAAAGCTTTTGGAGTTGTCTTTAGTGTATTTTTTGAACTTTCTACTCCTAGAATCCTTCAGAAAATGTTGAGGTAAAATCTTGATTTGTGTTATTTAAACTGGTTTTTTAATTGTATATATGGATTAAGCACCCTCAGAAACTTCTAGGATACTTTGATTATACAGGCTTACCCATCAAACCTGTGATTTCAATAAATTTCTGTCCGATTTTAGAGAAATTAAACCAGAAAAACCCACCAAAAAAACTTCTAAAAAATTACACATGAAAACTTTTATTCAGCCATTAAAAATGGAGGTAAAATAATTACATATAAATTAAAAAATATGCCCGTTGGATTTCCAGGTGCAGCTGACCAGGGGTTGGGGGATAGCGTGTTCAGCAAGCGTATGTCGGTTGGATTTCCACGTGCAGCTGACCAGGGGTTGGGGGATAGCGTGTTCAGCAAGCGTGGGGGTATGAAGTGAAATTGTAAAACTGGGATTTACTAAGATTATGGAGATGGAGACGCCCATGATTTCATGATTGTTGTAATCGATGGGCTTCAAAGTCTTCTTTCTCGATGATAGCTTGTCTGTTTCGATCTCTCGCTGGCTCACGCGTACCTGGTTAACTTTCTGGTTTATGCCTTCTACATATCATTTACTGAGCAGTTTTTTTAGTTCGAGAAGCTTTTGGTTTTTGGCATAATTATAGAAGCTTCGGGTTAGCATAGTGGTATCATTAGGGGAAGTTGTGACCATATTGTGTAAAATAATTATTATAAAATAATGTTGAACTAATCATATTGCAGTTAAATAATTTTGAATATTAATAAAAAAATAAAATTCAATTTAATTATAGAGAAGTTGTACAAAATAAGGTTGAACTAATCCTATTGCACATAAATATTTTTGAATATTGATAAAAATAATAAAATTTAAGTAAACTAGAGAAAAATTGTAAATATTTTTAGTAAAAACAAACTAACTTATTAGTACATGTCATTTAATTTTAGTTTAAATATAGTTAAATTAAAGAAAAAATAAATAAATAAATACAATTACATATATCTCTAGCAATAACAAAAAAATTGCATTTAGGCAAAAGAGTGTAATAGCGTTGATGTATTTGTACACCATTTTATAGCAAACATTTTGATTTAGTGGTATAAATAAATGCTTTATATAATTTGTTTTTCATATATATATATATATGGAAATGTTGTCTAAATATAATTATTTCATAAATGTAAAAAAAAACCTAATTACAACATGTTTCTAAAAACTATTTCTATCTTACAAAAATAAAACATTTGCATTTATACAAAATAATATAATAGTCTTTAATGCATTTGTGCACTATGTTGCAACAAACATTTTGATCTTGTGGTATAAACAAATTCTTTATAATTTTTTATATTTATATATATATATATATATAAAACATGTTTCCAAAAACTTCAAACTACATCACTTGAAAAAAATTATTTACCAAAACGCTAAGACTAAAATATTTAACAATATTATATATAAAAGAATTTATATTCAAAAATAGATAAAATTAATATCATCTATTAATTATTTCATTTCTGTATAAATAAAATTAAACTCCATTTAAAAAAAATTATAAATCTATTACGTTAATTTATATATCAATGTAAAAAACACTAATATCTATACCTTGATGACATCAATTAAAATATTAATGCAAGACACCAATATCCATAAATTTAATATTAAAATGTCAATGCAAGACACCAATATCCATAACCTTAGTATCAAAATATTAATGCAATATAATTTTGTAAATAGTTGTCTAAAATATATAAAATCTAAAAGCATGACTATATGTTGTAAATTTTAATAATTTTGTTAAAATTATATTAAAATTTAGAAAAAATAATTAATATTATATATAATATTAAATTATAATTTAAAAGTCAGAGTTTAATTTAAAGATGAAATAATCTTTTTCATCTTCACTAAAATCTAGCAATATAATTTCAAAAATTTTAGTTGTTTAAAATACATTTTTGAACGCATAAATGGATTCAACACCTTGAAAAGCCATGGGGCATTCTAGTTATGTAGATTAAACCATTTAAACTCAAGTTTTACAAAATATATATTTGATTTTGATTAAAATTAACGAGAAAAAATAGTAGTGAAAATGGCCATTTCGTCAATAAGTTATACTAATCCATTTAAAAGTAGTAAAACTAGCAATTGCATGTGTTAAGGAAATAACATATAGCACTAATTAATGTTTTTCAAAAGAAACGTCGTAAATAAATAGCATATAGCACTAATTAATGTTTCTTTGACAATTGTTGAAAGACAAAAAAATATGAAGAAAAGGCAAGGACCATGCTACAATGAAGTCTTATTACAATATTGTTTCCTTGAGCCTTACAAATCATGAGACCTATGTTGAAGTTAAAGACCTTATCTGATTATGCCAACATGAATGCCTCAACATGAATGCCTAATAAATAAAGAAATAGATCATGGTAAGTAAAGAAATAGATTGTGATTTTCTACATGATTATGCCAATGGGAATGCCTCGTAAATAAAGAAATATATCATGATTTGCTACCTTCAAAATCAAAGGTCATTTTGGTACAATTCCTACATATTTCTTCTTGATCACTTCCTCACAACCTTAATTAGTACAAAGAAAACTTTTTATAGTTTGAAACATGTGTCTACAAAGGACTATAACGATTTTGTACTTAAATTTTGAATTTCTATGTGAATTAAGAACTACCCTTGAGTAAAAATGGACATATCTCCAATCTAGAAATTAAGCCTATAACTCTTCTTGATAAAATTGCATGTGTTTCTCTTTTGAATGTTGACTCACCTCTGTATTGTTTCATTTATGATCCTAACTACTCAAAAGATCACATTTCTCTTTACCACTAATCTCGTCATGTTCTTGTTTTAATCAAAGAGATTTTTCTTAAGTAAATCTAACCCATGTCATGTAGTTGAAATTAATGTAGTGATCATTAAACAAAATTTAAACCATTTATCTTGAAAATCAAGCAAGTGTGGCCCATAAGCACCACAATGAAAATACTTTTTTTTTACATCAAAATACCACAGCCTTGGTTTTAAAATATTGGCCACAAAATTTATATAACCTACTCCTCTATCTGACTGGTAAAAACATGAAAGAATTATTGTGAATTTTTCATTTTAGAAAAAAAAACATAGGGATAAATTTGACAAAAAAAATTGGATGAAGAAAAAACATGCATGTGGAAATTGTACATAGTGACCTTTGTGGTCCCATGAGAATTAGTCATTGGCTAGTCCAAACAATTTTATGAAATCCATCGACCATGGTACAATGAAATCTTACTGCAATACTACTTCTTTGAGCCTTACAAATCATGAGGACTATGTTGAAGTAAAATACCTTGTTTGATTATGCCAACATGAATGCCTTGTAAATAAAGAAATAGATCATGATTTGCTACCTTCAAAATCAGAGGTTGTTTTGGTACAGTTTCTCCATATTTCTTCTTGATCACTTCCTCATGCTATAAACAACCTTAATCAGTACAAATAATTTGTTTATAGTTTGTAACATGCGTGTACAAAGGACTAACAATTTTGTAAACAAATTTTGAATTTTATGTGATTGAGATCTACCCTTAAATAAACTTGCATATATCTCTAATCTGGAATTGAACCCAAGAATAGCCTCAACTACACCTCTTCTTGAGAAAATTACCTGTATTTCTCTTCTAACTATTGAGTCACCTCTATATTATTTCCTTCATGATCCTTGAAACAAATCAAAAGATTACATTGTTCTTTACTGCTAATTTCGTTGGTGTATACCATGTTCTTGTTTTTTCAGTAGATGATATGAAGTTGGTCACTTTTGTTCTTTGTGTAGATGGTAAAAAATATATGGAGTGGTGCCTTTTATCACTTCAAGAACATTAAAAACAAGGATATTTCAAAAATAACTCCAACACCGAGACAGATTTGGTATCAACTGTGCAATTGGCGAACATGTCTTTCTCTGTGGTGTTGGCTACTAGACATAACTTTGTTCAAGAGTCGTAAAAAAAATGCTATTGAGAAAATAATTCCATCATCGAGAGAGATTTGGTAGAAGTTGTTGAATTGGAGAACATGTCTTGCTCTGTGGTGTTGGGTATTGGGCATAGCTTTCTTGGTATCTTCAAGAAAAAAAGTAAATTTGCAATTTAGTTGTGATATCTTCCTTTTCCCTCTTACAACTTAGGGTATTATTTTTTATTTCATTGATACCATAAAACAAAGTTACCAACCTCTATATTTTAATGAGTAGGAGTTGATATATAATCACCATGTCAGGCCTACTTATGTAGAGCAATTAGTTGGGCTTTAGAGGGCTCACAACACATCATCATCGTTGTCCTCCTCTTGCTGCGATGGATCAAAGGATGAGTTGGGAACACTCAAAACCTAATATTATAATTCACTTATACTTACTATATTTGACTGCAACTCTTGATATTAAGCATTGTGATATTATGTATTTAGTACTGAATAACTCCCAATTATAGTGACAATCCTTGTATTTAAGTGCATTGAAAATTTTTATATGCATAGGAATAATTATGTCCACTCGCAAAGTTGTAATGAATGTAAGTAAATTAGAAGCATAATCACAATGAAGACACCTAATTTCTCAATATAAACTTGATTAAGATATCAATTTAACAAGAAGCCATGTTCACAATTGAATACTAACTGAAAATAATTATCGCTACCAACAAGAAACATTGATACATTGTGCCGAGTGCAGAGGTGTGGAGGAAGGAAACTTCCTTCACACCTCTGCACACTACATAATGAATCAACATTGTAAAGATTTGTTCACCCCCCACCCATCCCCATGTTTCTTCCTTCGCACTTAGCACAATGTTTCAATATTATGGATATTTGTTCAGTCACCTCGCCCTAGCCTACCCAACCTCCACCCCCTCTCTTACATAAGGGACCTGGACCCCCTGAGCTATGGCATCATTGGGAAAATTAGTAGCAATGCTAGGAATAACAGTGTTAGTGTTAGAACACTCACCAACGGAATTAGTTTTTTTTCTGTTAGATGATCTATTAGGAACTGACAAATATTGAAAACAAATGACCCTCCACAAATGGAATTATGTCACATCAAGGCTCACTCAACTAATGGAAAATAAGAAATAAGATTTCGAAAAATTAGAAAAATATTTTTTTATTTATGAAAAATAGAAATATTCAACATTTTCCCAAATCTTTGGTTAAAGTTACAAGAACTTGGCAAAATAGTTGAAGATCAACTGACTTTACTATATTCACGGGCAAGGAAAGAACAAAAAAAAATACAACAAACCTCACTAAAGTTTTATCCATTAACTACCAAATACCCAAAAACCAAATATCATGTAAGTATTGCACATGTTATATTCACATGTTCAAGACACTATCAACCATAATAATAATAATAATAATGTATTTAATTATAAATTGGATATTTGAGCCCTTGACAATGAGACATCTCTATCTTATAAGATTGTTTTATATATTTTTTTTGGATGTGTTGTCAAAATTTTCAATTGACATACTACGTAGTTTGACATTTATAATTTTCATTGATGTGGTGTAAAAAATAGTATGTAAATGTTATATTTGGTAAAAGAAAAATTTATAGTAAATTTTATTTTATATTTTAATGTTTATTAAATTATTACCGTAGAGAGATCGTAAATTAAAAGCAACACACCCTATCGAAAGCCTTTCTAAAGTCCACAAAGCAACAAAAGAGATTGGATTTATCATTGCGGCATTCCTCCACAATGATCCTAAGCGTAACGAGGTGGTTTGTTGTTGAGTGCTACTTTCTAAGACCTGCTTGGCCTTTAGCTCGCTTACCTTCACTTTCAAGCCATATGCTCAGCTTCCTTTCCAAAATAATATCATATAACTTGGCTAGGAGAGGGCTGATCATAATTGTCTGATAATTAGAGGGGTTATAGAAGAAACACACCCTATCGAAAGCCTTTCTAAAGTCCACAAAGCAACAAAAGAGATTGGATTTATAATTGTGGCATTCCTCCACAATGATCCTAAGTGTAACGAGGTGGTCTATTGTTGAGGGCTGTTTTCTAAAACCCGCTTGGCCTTTAGCTCACTTACCTTCAATTTCAAGCCATATTCTCAACTTCCTTTCCAAAATAATACCATAAAACTTGGCTAGGAGAGGGCTGATCATAATTGTCCGATAATTAGAGGGGTTATTTGTATCCCCACTTTTAAAAATAGGGATAATGATGCTTTGAGTCCACGGTTTAGGGAACCCTTGCTTGACCGCTTGATTGAAAATCTTGTGAATATGGGGGATGAGGACAGGACCTCCAATTTTTAAGATTTCCGCGTGGTAACCTTCAATGTCCTTAGCTTTCCCATTAGCCAAGCGATTAACCCCAAAGTCAATGTCTTCTAATGAGAAAACTTCTTTCATTGTGAGCAGGGTTTTAAAGTTATCCACGACATTTGGAGATTCATAAAGATTTTTAAGATAGGAATTCCAGTCGTGTAAAGCAATTTTATTATTATCTTTAGTTTTCCTCGTTAGAATCTGCCTCCAAAATTTCTTAGGAGCTACCTTAGAGAGGTGTAAGAGATTCTCTTGTCTTTTACAAATATATTGCCTTTTTTTCCTTTTAGTTATGGCTTTGTATATTTTTATCTTTCCAATTTTAAGAGATTCATCAACAACTTCCTTAATTTCTCTCCTCGCACTTTTATAATCTTTTTCATACCATGGGTTGGTTTTGCTATTTCTTTTATTACTTGAAACTTCAATTGAGAACTTGTTAATAGAATATGAGAGGGTTGTATTAAAATTATGATAGAGATCTTGTATGTTGTCTATACTAGATAAAGGAAGCAAATTAGTTTTTAATTCATTTAGAAAGAGATCTTTTTTATTTCTATCAAAGATTAACTTCTTTTGGCTATAAGGCTTATCTTCTATGGGATCTCTATGCATGACAAAATTGAGAGTTATAAGTAGAGGCCTATGATCAGAGTCAGGCTCATGGTCATTTAGGATGTCAAAATTTGTTATTTCGTTGTATAGAGGGAGATCAGAGATAACATAATCTACCATGCTACTACCAAGCCCATGGATGTAGGTCATCTGGCTAGAATTGGGCTACTCCTTTAGACCGTTGCAAATTATGAGATCCTGAGCACTATAGAGCTTGACGAGCTCTGACCCAAACAAATTCTCCTCGAGGTCTTCAGAGCTCCTTTTGTACCGGCTAGCCAAAGGAAGGTCTTCGTCTAACCAAAGAGGATTGGGGTTGGAATGATTGCGTACAAGAATATCTTGGTTGCTTGAAGTTCAAGCATTAAAGTCACCCATTAAAAGGATATTTCCTTCATTCCTTAGGCTAGAAATATCATTCTCTAAACCATTGTAAGGACTATTTTTATCTAGATTCTTTTTCTTATAGAGGTTAGAATTGATGGGGGGGGCGGAAATAACATATTGCTATGTAGGTCTTTTTATCATAAATTTTAGTAATTTCTATCCAACTATATTGGTTGTAAGGGTCGTTTTTATAAATCTTAGCATGGGAAGAGATGTTCTTCTTAATGTAACATGCTATACCCCCAATGCCTCTATGGGAGGATCGCTTATTCTAGGTAGACTATAATGTAAATCTATCTATGTTAGGGACCTTAGATTCTTTGTGCTCCCAAGTTTCAACAAGCAAAATAATATCAACATCATTCGAGATCCAACTTAGCTTGGGGCCTTTGTTGCATGGAAAGCCTCGACAGTTCCAAGAAAGAATCTGGAGCATGTTGAATTGCTATTTATTATTATCTTTTTTGTTTCTATCTCGAATAACGTCTTTTCTTTTTCTGATTATTGCCCATTTTCCTTCCTTCCTAGCTTCCTTTGCCTTTTGAACCTCCTTTCTCAATTATGCTTGATCTTTTGGAATGAGATCTTCATTTATAAATATTTCTGTTCCTTTTAGACTTGAGGTTTTACTAAGTATGCCATACTTATGGTCAATAGAGCTCATCTTTATTCGGATCAGCCTTCCTTTATTCTCAGGTAGTTTCCCCAACCTTGTTGCTTCTGTGAGACATATTGTTTCAATTTTTAATTTGTTATGTAATTCTATCTGGGCTATGGTTAGAGTATCCTCATCTACCTCCTCTTTCAAACTGAAGATTATAAGTTTCAAGGCCCTTTTATTACGCTCATGGTCTAATTCTATCAATTTTTTCATTTCATCTTTAATTGGTTTGATATCTAATTTACCTGCCACACTATTTAGGGTGAGGCGGCTATTAACTTTTTCTTCTAGCTCTTTAATCATGTCCTTCATTTTAAGGCTCTCTAAAGTATCAACATCTACTTGCTGGGATGTTTGTTTCATATCTTGGTTTTGTTTTTCTATAACTTGCAATCTAGTCTCCATTGCCTCCATCTTATTCTCCAATAGTTCTATTTTATTTTCTATTTGCTTTTGGTTCTTGTCTTTAAGAGACGTGAATTTATTCTCCAGCATGGCTGCTAACTCTGTTTGTAGCTTGACTTCTCTTTCTTCTCTACGTTTCTCTAAGGACTCTATATACTCATAGAGGCTCTATAGAGTAACTGTGCTAGGTCTACCTTGGGTAATCTTTGGTAATTGTGGTGAATTATTCATAATATATGAGCAGATATGTATTAGAAAAATATAAGGAATGTGATGTGTGCACCTGATATCAGCAAGCTAGACCGTAGACGCACATGCCCTAGATTATTTTTCTATTACCGCAGAGAGAACGTGAATTATTTTTTTTGTAAGTTGCGGTGTTACCATTTCTATTATATACAACCATAATAAACTGTACAAAACCTGTGATCTCAACCTGCCCCGAAGGGAAACCAGGTCTGTTGGTCACTCATAGAAGCATAGTTCGGGAATGTTTACTTGTCAAACATAAAACAACATACCAAGACCAAAAACAGAGCCCTATCTACGATCTGGTTTTCAATATCTAGTCTTCGACCCATAATATAACTGCCATACGGATTGATTCTCTAAGGCTTATCACAAAATTCAAAAAATAACATAACAGAAAATCAATCTGTTAGCACTCAAATCTACCTTAGTCTGAAATAAGGTGAGACTCAAGGCCACATCAAACCACGCTCAGCCTCGTAGCTAGCCCTACGAGGACAGGAGAGGAATCTCTCCGGGTCAATCTCAGCAAATGATAATCAACGAGGCTCAAGATGACTGAATTGATGACTAATTTTAGGCTAGGTATTAAGTACAAAGAGTTTAGAATTGATTTTTGAAGGTTTTGTTGAATTCAAGGGAAAGGCAATTTTGGGTGCGGGGATGAGGCACAGTTTTTGCAGAGGTCCACTTGGGGCAAAATAGGCAATTGTTTTGATGCCTTAAAGCAAGTGAGATGGATAGATCAGACCGGTGAGGGGCTAAGGAGAGGAAGGGGTCTCAAGGATTCTCCTTAAACTGAAGAAAACACAGAATATTAAACAAATTTAAAGGCAGAGCATAGCAATTTCATGGATTCTACCTTATCACTTCATTTGCTTAATAACAGAAGATTCAATAGAGATAATGATGCACATACACAACTTACAAGTACTGAGAGAAACACACCATCAACACATAAAGCGACATGGATCCCAAATAGTGCTGCAAAAACCTGGTCTTTCCTTTGCCAAAAATGCTGATAAAATATGTACAATATAGTCTCAAGCTATCCCAAAAGTCCAACCTCTGCTACTGAATGAAAATTTACATATATAGACCAAGCTATCCTCATTCCCTAACCTCTAGGGGTCTAGCTCCTCCTTCTAGGAGAAGTTTGAACAAATTCTGAACATGGAGCAAGAATCTAGATGACCAAACAACCTGCCTCTAAAAAGAAGGAAACTGATTCATTACATTAGTTTCTTTCTAATTTGTGAATGAATCATCTAGAAGAAGGTAGATAAGTGCCATGTTACCTTACATACATCAAATTACATCTAGTTTGGTGAAAAATTACATCAAAGAGTGAAACTGGTGGAAACTAGCTGAATTCCTGAGCTGAAGGTGAAAATCTGGGCCAAAAACTGTATGGGTAGCACCCCTAATCCCTATGCGTAGCGCCCCTTTGAGCCTGTTGTTGGGGTATTTTCCAATTTGGAGCTCATTTGCCCCCTCAAAACTGAATTCGCCCAGAGGTACTTCCTGCAGTTGGAAAAGGTGGCAAAAAGGTGGTTTTCATGATGTTTTTGGACATTTAGACCATCCAGATCTCAATGAAATGCTTCCGAAATGGCTGAACATGTGTATTTCTTCATGAAAAATCCAAAACTACAAGCCATTTGTCAATTGGACCTCCCAATCATCAGGGTAGTGCGCTGCGCACTACGCGTAGAACCCAAAAACCTGTGTCTCAAGCCAAAATTTTTGAAATGACAAAATTTTCTCCAAATGTGCCCAAAATTGGAGTGAAGACCCTCCATCATGTATCATGCTCAACTAGTGAAGCCTCAGCCAAAACTTGAAGCAGATCAGGCCTTTTGCGTCGTTTTTGTGCTTTGCTCAAACGCCCTTTGAGGACCTTGATTCTCGCTTTGCAAACATGCATGCGAGCCCAATAGTGAGTCTTCATGTGACGAAGCATGTCCTTGTCCCTATTTGCATTCGCCAACAACTTCTCCAAATGAGTGTTGACCCGGATGAGCATTGATTCCCTATCAATAGGTGTCAAATCATCGGGTCTCCCTCGGGAAAATTCCTGGTCTTCGCGGATCTTCCGCAGCTCATAAAGTTCATGCTTATCTTCCAACTGCTTGTTGCGCTGCTCTAGGTAGTTGATCACCCATTTAGCCATCTGCAATTTCTTTTGCAGTGACTCATTCCCGGTCCTTTGCTCTCTGATGATCTCTTTGAGCTCTGAATTGGGCGAACTAGCATGAACATTAATGATACCAGTGTCCTGAACTCCTGAAGGACCCTCATCAACCATGGGTCTCTTGCCCCTGTCCTGACTCTGTACCTGTGCTGAAGATGGAGGCGAGACCCCTTCCACATGATGTGGAGATAATACTCGCTTTGCTGATGGTGTCAACGAGAACCCTTCCACCCCGGGTGGAAATAGTACTCGTCGTGCGGCTGCAAGTAAGGCCCTGTAGCCTTTCTGATATGTCACATATACTGGAGCATCAACATGCTCGGTCTCAGGAATGTCAAACTACTGTGAAGGCCCTCCATCATCATGAACTATCTCTGGTGGTGGCTGAGGTGCTGTGAAAAGGTCATGAGCAATAAAATCCTCCCATGTAATGCCCTGTTGTGCCAGCTGATGAATCACCACGATCTTGATCAATGCATAATGGTATATGCTCCTGTGCTGATGTGCTGGGCTCTTCTTTTGCACTAAAGGCACCATCCTCTCTATGTTGCGAAACATAAAATATGGGATTTTCATCAGACGAACCCTTGTAAAATGCATCAACAAAAGGACATGGTATGCATAAAGACGCGAGAATCTGCCCTCACAACTGAAATACCGGATGATAAGTTTCATCAAAGGTGCAAACCGACCATTCAGGTAGTGGAAAGGAAAAGCTCTACTCAAGTGCCTCATATACCCTGGTTTAATATATGGCTCATAATATGATTTCTCTAGCTGTTGACGCTTATTCCATTGCTCTCCGATATTTGGAATTCCCGTGGCCTCTGCAATGGTTTCTGGTGACAAAATGAAATTAACTCTAGCAAGGTTTACATGGCCATCATGTAAATGGAGAACAAACAAGCGAGCTAATTCACGATGATGCTGAAACTGTGAAATTAGCTCACAAAAATGATAGCATGACTGATGACGAAAGCAATCCATGGCAAGTGGGCAAGCTTGCAATTGTACCATAGAAGTGGGCTCTTCTCTAAGATGTTTACCACCTTTGCCACCTTTGCGAGGTCTTTGTGGCACATTTCCCTCTCTGGTGGAATCACTTTCATTTTCTTGCTCATAAGATGACTCTGTATCTGACATGGTTTTGAGAACAAAATAGGTGCAATAGGAGGACTGCAATGTGTATGTTGTAGGTGTAATGAAATCCCAATTTCAATGTATCCTCAAAAAACCAGCTGAAGCATCATAAAAAATCTTCCACAATGGATATTTTGTTTGGTATATTTGGGCATAAAAACAATCACAAAGATGTTGTGGTATGAAGTGCTACTGTCTCCAATGTCTTTTAATACCCTATACAAAGTTTCAATAAGGGCCTAGGGTTTGATTTATTTTCTTACACCCAACACCACTTCCACTTCTTCAAACACACATTAGACAATATTCAACTGATGTTTGAGTCAAAGAAACACCTACTTGTATTTGCAGAGGCGATTTGATACGTTTTAGGCACAAAAACATAACGCTGGAATGGATGTGTAGCGCGCCAATTCTATGCATAGCGCACCTCCCAGTGCATAGCACCTGTGTAAATTAACACATGATGTGCGCGCCCAATGCATAGCGCACCGCCCAGTGCGTAGCGCGCAAGTCCTATGCGTAGCGTGCACCTTCACTCTGCCTCTAGGGTTTGAAACTCAGTTTTTCGCCCTCCAATCTTGAAAATGCTCTTGCTCTGATATGTGGTGAACCAAAAAGACTTGTTTCACCTTATATACACCCAAAATATCTAATTTGAATAAATTAACTTCAAAAAACCCACTTTGTAAAGTTTGGGCACTTTCACTTTTGGCCTATTAACACAATGATGCTTTTTGATTTTCTTTTGCTTTTCTGAGGTTTGGACTGAAGTTCTTTGCTGATTTTTGTTTGCAGGGATAGCTGTAACATGCTCTGGCAAAGGAGACCAAGGCTGCACTTGAACATTTGAAGAATTGAAAAATTTGACAATTTCTTACAAAATGAGAAGGCGACTTATCTTCAAAACGGAGTTTTGAAGAGAAGTCCGAATTTAACTGTACAATAATGGAAATTATTGAAATGATGATCTATCAAAGATATCCCTCTGGCCTGCTGGTCTTCTAAAAATTTTCAAGACAAAAATGACTCAACCCTAGACCTAAAACCTAAAAAATTTAAAACATGATTGTGAATGACCTTTGAAAACTTATTTTAATGAATAGACCTGAACCAGTAGCGCCAAGCACGAGGGGAATGAGTGACACAAACCGCTCCATCAGATTTATGGCATGCCTAATGAAATGCAAATGATCAAATAGATGAGACACCTAAAACATGAAATGCATAAAAGAGATTTTGATCTCTGATGGAGGGATAACTAGACCGACTCTAACACAATCTACCCAAATTTCTTGCTTGCATTCTCCCTCACACTTCGCCATGGCTAATTCCTTCAGTAAGACGCCGACTTCCTCAATTTTGTTGTCCTGGTTTCGCATCATGAGTTGCAGATTGGTCATCTCCTTTTTTGTAACTGGCAAACCTTGGGAAATCTCTGTCATCTCTACAACAACCTGCTCCATTGCTCTGGCTAGCAAATGTTTCATTACCCAGTACATGTGAAGAGCCCGTTTGTATAATGTCAGGCGGTCACGGGTATTCCCTGGATTCGGAAGCAGAGTAATCCACTCCTCCATTTCTGGGTCGGAAGGTTCCTCCAGAACGCTAAATTCCATCGCGTCGATTATCCTCCTTATATCACTATCTGTCCCTTGAATATACGCCTTCTCCAGGTCCTTCGCTGCCTGTTCCATGGAGCATTGTCCCTTCTTCGGCTGATTCCAGGCCTGAGTCTCCGTCTCGAATTGGGGTGCCTGCCGAGGTCTTCCTCATCCTTTGCTTCTCCTCCTGTTCCCTCTTTTTGACGATCTGCGCCTGCTGCTCTGGCTTACCTTAAAGGTATCCCTCGCTCAACCTTTCCCCTTCCTGTCTCCAATTCCTTCTCTCCAGAACTTTCATCTTCCACCGTTATTTTCTCCTGCTCCCCCCGAGGGTTCCTCCTTCCTCCCTCTTACGCCTGCCTCTCCCTCCTTCCTCCTTCCGCCATTTCATTCAATCGTTATTGATAATTGAATCGCGCGCCTCTCTGCCACCTTACCCTGCTCCTCGCCACCTTCCCAGACTTCGAATTACCTGTCGTTTTCTCTGCTGTTGCCCTTAAATGGAATTCGCCACCTAACCTCTGATGCGGTATATAATCGTTTTCGATCCTTTCTCCTATCTTATTCATGATGCCGTCTACTCCTCGCCTTGGAATGTGATCTTCCCTGATCGCCATAACATCTTTCCTCATGATGAATGCCTAGAGTAATTGCGCGTGCTGGCCAGGATATCCCATCACAATTTTGCTCTTCCTGTACGTCTCCACCCTAATTGGGGATAGAGATCGTGAATTATTACCGCAGAGAGATCGTAAATTATGACTGCAGAGATCGTAAATTATTACAACAGAGAGATCGTAAATTATTACCGCAGAGAGATCGTAAATACATCACCCTAAATTATTACCACAGAGAGATGGTAAATACATCACCCTAAATTATTACCGTAGAGAGATCATAAATACATCACCCTAAATTATTACCGCAGAGAGATCGTAAATTAAAAGCAAAACACCCTATCCTATTCTCCTGATAGAAGTGGGTCTTTCCCCTATCGAGAGCCTAGCTATGACTAGGCTTCTATTGTACAAGCACAAACTCAATAACATAGAAGACCATAGACTTCTAAAGCTAGCTTTAAATTCTAGCAAAAACCACCTAAGGCTCAAACGAGGTTGGTATAAAGACACCAAGGCCTGGTTAAACCATTGGCAGATCAACAAGAATGTTGCATTGCAAAACATTAATAACATTAAAAGTATTTTTACTTCTAAGTTCAAAGAAAAAATGTGGTGTGAGAAAGATTTAGCAGCTAGAAGAAAATTAAGATATTATAAGGAGGTCATGAACCCCACCTTAGAAGATCAAAATTACCTCTCTGTTTTATCTAGCTCAAAGCAGAAAATTAATATAGCCAAGATTAGAACGAAGTCTCATGAGCTCCATAGTGAAACGGGTCGTTGGGTAGTTCCTAAAAACACCATGGATGGAAAGGTTCTGCCATCTCTGTGAGAATACGAACATTGATGATGAAAATCACTTCCTCTTAGAGTGCCCCACGTACAACCACATTAGATCTCAGTTTCAAAATATTTGTTGCAATACTGACCTTCCTAGCCTTTTACGTTGTCAAGATTACGATGAGATCGGGAGGCTTCTCTCCAAGCTTTTTGAGCATAGGAATAAAATATTAAATCAAACTAAATAATTCGTTTCTTTAGGTCCGATAGACCAAAGTTTGGTCTCAGTGGATGACACCACCACCACCACCACTTAGATTATTTAATATATATTTTGATTTGAAATATTCTTGACATTATTAATTTTTTTATTAAATAATGTTATGATTGTTTTTAACTAATTTTTCAACATTAAATATAAAATTATAAAGATTTTGAAATGATCCTTTTTTTTATACATTGTTATAAATCAACACCATCTTCTTCTTTATTATTTTATATAACAAATAGTAATAATAATATTATTTATTAAATTTATTTAAATAAAATAATCATTTGTATTTTATTTTATTTTTAATAATTTTAAATAATGATTTTTTATTTTTTGCGAAGTATGGTTAATCTATTAATAAAGAAAAAAGCTATTTATAGAGTGGTTCTGGCTGTAAGTGAATACAACCTATCTCAGCTTGCCGGAGAACTAGTTCTAAGACTTCCCCAACAGAGGGGAAACCAGTCTGATAGAGCAAGAATTACAAAAAGAAATGGGACGTCATTGAACACTTTCCTCAGTTTTCTGAACAGAGCTAACAAGACAACAAAAAACCAGCATTTCATCCTACTGGATGCACCTACATGGACAAAACAGAGGTGAAGCCAGACGTTAAAAGAAGTGCCACCTGGCATTGGGAATAATGAGCTTCGTGGTTGGTTCCTCCACTATCGGGCAGCCCCAATTTTCACGGTTGTCTGGCTGAGGTTGCTCGCCTTCACCTTCTTCCTGCTGCGCGTCCTCCTCGTTCAGCATGTTCATCTCCTTGGCTGTCGAGGCATACTGAGGCTCTGAATCCTCACACCTATTCCACATAGTCCCCTTCCCTTTCCGCTTGGGCTTCCCTCCGTTCTCAATTTCCTTGTCTTTGCTTACATTCTGTTGGGCTCTGTGTTGACTGGGTTCCGCCTAAAATGTAGCACTTCCAGAGCAGAGCCCCTGGGTGTTCTGAGTTGCTTCCTTAGAGAGGAGATGGAAATGGTGGCAGTGATGACTGGCTGATTAAGAGTGCTGCGAAAGTGGAAGAGCGTGGTATGGGGGGAGGGATGCTGGGGTAGAGGGAAGGGAGCTGAGCGAAGTCCCTCGTGACCCCGTCCACTCCTCGTGTTGGGGTAGTGAGGATTATCCGCTGAGGAGGAGGGAGAGCTCGAGGAGCTTCGCCTCCTGGCCTGCTGTCGAGAACTACCACCTCTCGAGCCTCCCCTTCTGCTAATTAATCGTTGCCGCACCATGACGGGAAAAGGAGCAGAGAGAGCGCACATTTACTCTGTGAGATGCGAATAAAACAAATATGGAGCAGGCGGAGGGCGCGCCTCAGAAACCCAACGGAGCCCAACAGCCTCCCATAACCCACCTCCTCCCGACCAACGATGCTTATGGAGCTTCCTATCGAGTCCATGTCTGTTCCCGGATTTAACTTCAACTGCTTCGCCTCGACTTTCCTCCGCCATTACTATTGCATTAAATGTAGCCGAAGGCCAGCTAGCCCTGAAGCATGCAGAGGCGATGGTCCATTCCCCTTCTCGACTGTACATTCCTTCTTCTCGGTGTATGAAGCCACGTGATGGCCCCTTCCGCTGTAATGAACCCGTCTTGTTGTTGGCCAAGTGGTGTGGAGGTGGTAGGTGTCGTTCGGCTCTGCTCCACCCCTGTCCCATCTTCCTAGTTACTCGATGAATCACCCACATCTGGGGAGTTTGCTTCCTTTTGGACCAGAATGTTGCATTCCTGTTTCTCTTCATGATTCTGAATTATATCTAGGTCCCCTGTGATGAGAGGGTGCCTGTTTTCAACTCCCAGATTGGCAAGGAGATCCGCTACCTTGTTGCTTTCCCACCTGACATGGTTGAAGATGATAGCCCTGTTGGTGTTGAGAGTGTTTGCTATGGCTTCCAATCTGGCCTCGAGTCTCCAGCTAGTGGAGATTTTATTTGCATGAGCTCCATTGAGCAATTGCTTGGCCATGTTGACGAGGAGTTTGGAGTCTCCTTCAATCTCCAAAGGCTTGAAGTCATGGTGTTGAGCTAAGAGTATTCCTTGCTAGAGACCCTCTAGCTCAGCTGATTTATTTGTGTCCCATCCTATATTTCCGAAGTAGATTAAGAGAGGAGAACCCTTATGATCTCTAAAAATGCCGTCAAAGCTTGCGTTCCCTGGGTTACCTTTAGAAGGTCCATCAAAGTTAAGTTTATATCTGTGTCTTGGGGGGGTAGCCAATGATGCGTGTTGTTGTTTGTTTTTCCTTTAGGATTGCATTTGGGGCTTCCTTGCTGAAGTTGGAGGTTCTAGTTTTCCCATATTGTTTTTTCATTAGCCTGCATGGGAAAGTCATCCAGAAGCCACGTTTTAAGCGCCAAAGTTCTTCCAGGTTCTTGACGAACTTGTCCCAAATGATTTCTGATGGAGTGTTTTGGTCCTTGAAAATACGCTTGTTCCTTTCTTTCTATACAGTCCAGGTAAGGAGGCCAGGTATCATTCTCTAGAGATGGTTTAGGATAGCGCTTTTGTAGGGACTTCGGTGCCAGAGGCGAATGGAGTTGATAATGTCCTCAGATGGTCGACAGTTTCTTTGACATCTGAAAGTAGTTTTCTCCCACAGATGGTTGGCTAGAGAGCAGGAATCCAAGAGATGTTGTACTGTTTCCTCTTGAGAATGACAGTTGGGGCATATGGAGGGCCCCTGTATTTTCCTTTTTCTTAAATTGTCCCAAGTTAAAATTTTGCGATGCCTAGTGAGCCACAGGAAGATAGAGACTTTGGGCCAAATGCCCGGAGTCCAGACCCTTCCCCAGATGGGATCCTGAGGCATATCATGTTGGCACTTGATTTTGTAGGCTTCTTTCATGGTGAAGGATCCCCGCGGGGTGTATCCCCATCTCAGTAAGTCTTTACCTTCAGTGTATCTAATTCTTCATTTTTGGAGTTCTCTTTCTAGGTTTTCTCTTGTCTGGTTGCCAATATTTCTTATCAGTCCATGAGGGAGCTTCCATTGTCTATAGCCTTGGTTGATCTCCTGTGACAATTGTTGTTGGACCGTTTCCTTTTGTTGTTCCTCCCAATCATTGCTGGGCTGGAAGTTAACAAAATTTTCAAGCCTGGGAAGTTGATTCCAAGCGTTTGTCCAAAAACGAGTTGTGTTACCACTTCTAATCTCCCAAAAACTATGATGTTGGATTAGCGAGAATTGTTGACTGGCTGCATTCCACATCAACGAGCCATTCTCAACAGAAGTGAATCTGATTAGCTCCTCCATTGGTCGGTGGCTGGCATATTTGGCTCTCCAAATGACCCCCCAGGGCTTGTTTGGTGCTGTGAGCCATTGCCACCAGATTCTCGCACCCATGATTTCATTGTTGTGACTTCGGTCTCTTAGACCTAACCCTCCTTTTTCCTTGGATTTGCATGCAGTATTCCAATTGACAAGGGCCCATTTACAATTTGTTCCTTGAGTTCCCCACAAGAAGTTGCGCTGAATATCTCTGATTATTTTGAGAGCCCATTTAGGTGCTGCAAGGATTGAGAAGAGATAGAGGGGCATTGCCTGAAGCACCATTTTGATGAGGACTAATCTACTGGCTATGTTCAGTTCTCTAAAAGTCCATGAGGAGAGGTGGGAGCTTCTCTGAGTCCGCGCCAAGAGGCATGCTTAATGGAAGAATCGATGAGAGGGGCGCCAAGGTAATTGGAGGGTAGGGTGGCTATGGGGAAACCCAGAATGCGGGCAATGGCACGTTGAATGATGGGAGGCATATGAAAGAAGAAGATTTGCGATTTGGCTTTGTTGATGCTTGTACCTGAGGCATCAGAGAAGTCCTTCAGAAGGGCTTTAAAGATGGTAGCTTCTTGATTTGATGGGTATCCAAAGAGCATATTGTCATCCACAAATTGCTGATGGGTGGTAGCAGGGGTATTATGAATGGAGATTCCTTTCAAAAGATGGGAGTGAAGGGCATGCTTGATGAGTCTCCCCAACCCTTCTGCCATCAAAACAAAAAGGAAGGGAGAAAGAGGGTCCCCTTTCCTGATACCTCTGGAGGGGCTGAAAGGTCTTGAGGGGATGCCATTTATGAGGATGCAAAAGAAAGTGGAGGAGATTAAACTTTGAACACAACGCACCCACATAGGTGAAAAACCAAAGGCATTTAACATTTTTTGAATGTAAGTCCAACTTAATTTATCAAAAGATTTAGAGAGTTCAATCTTGAGAATCATACCTACCTGATTGGAAATCTTGAGGGAGTGTATGATTTCATGAGTGAGGATAATGCTGTCCATTGTTTGTCTACCTTCAACATACCCATATTGTTTCGGCGATATGAGCAGGGGTAGCAGTGGCTTTAGCCTATTTGCAATGACTTTAGAGATGACTTTGTAGATGACATTGCAAAGTGCAATTGGGCAAAATTTATCCGGAGTGGTAGCACCATCTTCTTTGGGAATGAGAGCAATACAAGTTGAGTTAAGCGCTGGCAGCAGCCAATGAAGAGATCGAGATTCCTCAACTACTTGCCATACTTCCTCTTTAATGAGCTCCCAGAATGAGTGGAAAAAGGTGGTGGAGAAGCCGTCCGGCCCTGGTGCTTTGCCTTCCTTGAACTGTTTCATGGCTAAGCCCACCTCCTCTGGCAATACAGGTCGGAGAAGGAGTTGGTTGTGGTCTTCTGTGATGACCTTTGGCACATGTTGAGTAATCTTTTCTATAGCATTCCTTCTGTCAATTTGAGGTTCTTGTAGAACATCATGAAAGTAATTGATTAATTCCTGTTCGATCTCGACATGGTCCTCCACTCTTGCCCCTCCTTGCTTTTGTATAAAGGAGATAGTATTGTGCATTCTTCTTTGAATAGTAGTTCTGTGGAAGAATTTGGTGTTTCTCTCGCCTTCTTTCAGCCATCGGATTCTGGATTTTTGCTTCTAGAGAATCTCTTCCTGCTTGTTTCTCTCCTCCAATTGATTTTGTATGTGCTTCTCCCGTTCCAGAGTTCCTTCCCTATACCCCTCTGTTATTATTTGTTGCTGGATATCCCTCATTTCCTTGTTGAGGTTTTGTTGGGCTTGAAAGATATTGCCAAAAGTTTCCTTATTCCATCTTTTGATTTGAGCTTTCACATGTTTGAGTTTTTGTTGAAATTGGAACATTTTTGATCCTGTTGGGGCCGAGAAGTTGTTCCAAGATTGTTTGATGAAGTCTTTCAAAGCGGGATGGGATAACCAGCAAGCCTCAAATATGAAAGGATGTCTGGTAGAGTTGCCTGGTCGCTGCCATTGGAGCGCTATGGGCTAGTGATTAGAAACGGAGTGTGGGAGGATGAATGCTGAGAGGTCGCCTCCGAGATGTATTGCGTTGTCCATGATGAGGAATCTATCGAGCTTTGATGCTATTTGATACCTCTGAGTCCTGCGATTTCTCCAGGTGTGCATGCCATTGGGAGTTTGCATGTCGATGAGCATATTGTTGTGGATGAAATCTTTGAAGTGATATGTTTCTTGATCCAGCTTGGCCCGGTCTCCTCTCTTTTCCTGTAACTTGGTGATCATATTGAAATCTCCACCTATGAGCCAGAGAGAATGCTCTCTGTTGGAGTTGAGGTTTGCTATGGTGTCTAGAAGAGCAATTTTATTGGGAGCATCCTGCAGGAAGTAGACATTGGTCAGGTGACCATGTATGTTGGTACCATTTATATGAAATGTTGCTTGGATGAGGTTGTGGGATGCATGGAAATTTGACAACAATATTGTTTGCGTATTCCATACGATCGCTAAACCTCCAGAAGCGCCTGATGCATCCACTGCCACTGTGTGACATCCTGGCCAAGCTTTTGAGAGGATACTTCCCAGGGTGTTACTGTTGCATTTTGTTTCCTACATGAAAAAAATCTGGGGTTGTTCCTGCCTTATCATATTTTTAATCATTCTAAGTTTCCCGGGGCTATTGAGCCCTCTTACATTCCATGAGGTGAGCTTCATTGTTCACTGTGTGGAGTGGCCCTGTAGTACTTCGTCAATTTAGCATCTCGGCCTGAGTCGACCAGGACTTTACCTACTGCTATAGTTCTCTGGAGATCTGTCTTTCTCCCTCTCTTTTTGGAATCCTTTGGAAGGAGGTTGCCATCCCATTGGCTCCCTGGTGGTATGCCCAATTGTTGTTGCTGATATGCTCTGGATAGTATTGTTTCCAGAGTACTGAGCTGGTGCTCTTGAATTTTTTCATACTCATTTTTTCTACATGTTTGCTCCAATCCAAAAATGTCTAGCCCTTTTAGATCTATGCTCTCTGGTTCTTCCTCCATATGCTGCACTGGCTGCCTTCCTCTGAGATAAGCGCTAGTTGCCAAGACTGATTTTGCGAGTCATCCGTCTCCATGGCTTTGGAAGTTCCTTCAGGGTGTTTCGGGTTTGCTATGGGAGTTCCACCTCATTTAGAAGTGGTTGCTTCCACTTCCATATCCTTTGCATTCCCATCAAATCTTTTTTGGCTCTTTTTGGGGGTTGCGGCATCATCCTTGGGGAGACGAGATGTAGGAGAGGACTCCATAGGGGGAATGATTGGAGTGGAGGCGAGAGGCATGGAGCTATGCTGCAAGCTAGAGGGTTTCTCTTCTGTGGCTTGTGCGAGAATTTCAAAGCTATTACTTGTGGAATGGATAGAAGCCATCTCTTGCTGGGGTTTTTTCTCGGAGGAAGGTTTTTTATGCGCTCGCTTGCGGCTAGGGACTTTGGTGAAACCTTCTTGGACATGCAGATTGGAGGGATCAGAATCAAAGGCTTTGGCATTTAGCGGGCAGTCCCTAAAGAGATGCCCGTAAGCATGACATTTGCGATAGCGAAAAGGTACATGTTCATAATCCAAGGGTTGAATCCATTCATAATCATCATGAGAGAGACTTACCGAATCTGGAAGGGCTTTATCCAGGCACATGAAGACACAGATGCAGGCGTAGGATGTGTATCTTTGGAGCTTCGTTTCTTCAACTTCTTTTATGTAGTCCCCCAGTCCATTTCCAATGTCTTTGAGCAGCCCTTCATCCCAATATTCCTCTGGAAGTGAGTACATTCTGATCCACACTGGAGCCCAGGAGAGATCTTCCTTGTCCGAGTTAAATCGTGCTACCTAGTCCCTTAGATACAATCCTGCTGAGTTAAAAAAGTATGGCCCTTCATCCATGATTCTGAACTTGTCTTCTAGGCACAAGAATATCACAGTAAAGAATCCCTTCGGCCCTAGCTGCATTGTTATGTGGCCCTTGGGTTTCCATTTGGCAGCGATCCAACCATATAATGCTTTTTCTATTGGCCAGAAGCCTATAAATTTTCCTATGAGCGCATGATCTTTCATGTATTGGATTGTTTCATTAATCTTCTGACCGGGCAGTTCTATCTTGGGTCTTTCTACTGCTATTGGTTTGCATGTGCTCGAGGTAATCGTGGTCTTTTCCCATGTCTTATCTTTTCCTCGCGGTGTTTCACTGTGCTTATTTTCCTGAGTGTCAGGTGCGTTGGGTGTATGTTGCTGCGTCTTCTCATTGTTATCCCTGTCTGCGTGGATCGAGCCAAACATTATTAACCCCGTTCTCCCCGACGGCGAGGTATTGGACAAGGGGGAGGGCTTGGAGCCCCCCCCTGCAGGGGTTCCATACGTTTTGTCGATATGCCTGTGTCTCTCTATCAAGATCAGGAGGTCAGGCCTTCAGAGGTTGTTGAGTCGTGCTTGTCTGCCCCGTCTCAGAGAATTGCCAACGCCAGCCCTAGTTGTAGAGCTCGTTTTCGTGTGAAAACGGGGGAAGCAAAAATGGTCCACTTGTTATTATTAATTTAAATAG
>APFE031046848.1:0-10722 GCA_000404065.3 Pinus taeda | reverse complement strand
TGGTGAGTTTGGTAGGTTACAGGACAACATCAGGTTACTTTGTGATAGTCAAAGTGCAATACATTTGGCTAAGAATCCGGCCTATCATAGTAAATCAAGCATATTCTAATTAAGTACCATTTTGTAAGACAAGTTATCACTGAAAGGGGAGTCTCTCTTGAAAAGGTGCATACAAAGGAAAACTGTGCAGACATGTTCATGAAACCAGTTTTGTTGGAGAAGCTACGCTGGTGTTTGGCTTCTCTTGGCTTGCAGAAAAGATAAAATAATAATAACAGGGCATCAGGCGAATTGTTGTCAAGGTGGAGATTGTTGAGATTTTCTGTTTGAGCAAATAGGAAAAATCTCCACTGATGACAACAATAGGGATTCAGTTTCTAGATTGGCTCCAGGTTGTTGGGAGGGAGTTAATGCCTCCTATATTTGATGTGAGGGAGTTATGAGGCTGTTAGATTCTCTATTCTATATAATGGCAATCATTCGGATGATTTGCTAAGAGAGTGTGAGGATTTCTTGATGTAATATCCAATTTGATTAATATATTCCTGATGCCTATGTTTGGTGGACGTAGCCCAGATTGGTTGGGTGAACCACGTTAAATACTGTGTCACATGTGCTGTGTTAATTCTACTGTGTGTTTATTAAATTGATGTGCCTCTGAATTCCAACAGGTATAGGGTTTTCATATTCGTAACCTTGGTTTCATAAATCTACAGTTCCGCTCGTTTATTCTACTAATTGGTTCATGGACTTTGCAAGGTTCTGCAGGAGGCTTCATCCTGTTTGAAAATGGCTGTTCGAGGGTGAGGCTTCCTTTCGGAAACTGGTTCCAAGGTCACATAACTATCCCTCTTCCAGCCTCCAGGTAATGTGGACATTGTTTCAGAAAACGGTCTTTGGGCATCTAGATATATTGCGCTACATGAGTTAAGGATACTATTGAAAGTCGTTTCCCCTTTTATTGTAATAGTTTCTTCAGAATAATTTCTGGTCATGGGCCTTCACGCCGGTTCTTTCAATACTGGATGTGTGATTTGAACTGGAATTTGTAAATTGATATACACAATATTCTATCATCGTTTTGTGGTTATGAACTTTTATATGGGATCTTTCCTCGGATTTGAAGAGCTCTGACTGAAAGATTATCTTATGTATTATTAAGAACTATGTCTTAAGGTTTTATGTCGAAATGGTTGATATCTATCTGGGTTTTTTCCTCATGATGATGGTATGTTTCCTGAATCCTCAGTTCTAGTTTAATAATTATATGCATGTTTGTTTTAGGAAATATAATGTAGTTTCCTCCCTACCAATTTCTTCTTGAAAGTGAATTTCGATCTTTCTTGTTTAGTCGGTTTGTAACGTGCCATAGTCATTTTAATTTACAAGTCACATTCGACCCCTTGCCCCACAAGCTCAGTGATATTTTTCATAGTGATATTCTTCTTGCAGGTTTTAGGAATTCTGGTTCGATTTTCCTAAATTTAGTTATCACTTGTTTGCATGCAAGACTGTTACATTCTCACTGCTACCTTTAATTCCTTTCTAGTTTCCATTGCTTGTTTTCTTTCCTAATAACAAAGTTCAGGCATGGAGTAACCTATTTGTTTATTCATTAATGGATGTTAATACTTGTTTACAAGTATTCTGTCTGATTTGAAATTTTCTTGGGTTGAGGAGTCCCTCAACAGATTGTAAATAACTCCTATTTATTTTGTTTCCCCTGTTTCTTGAGGGTTTTCCTATGCTAACCCTAGAGGAAGAATTCCTCTCGAGAATTATGTTTTCTCTATTGAACAAGATGTATAAGTTATCCTTTAGGTCTTCCAGATTATGAAATTCTTTGGGTGAGCATTTGGCCTCTATTTACTGGTTCAATTAACCCATTTTAATAGCATGTCGATTCTGTTTCAAGATTACATTTACTTCGTAGCATAAATACTTATGTTTCAAGAATACACTTATTCTCGTCCTGTTCAAGATTTCAACAAATTTATAGCATAAATACTTATGTTTCAAGATACATTTATTCACCAGCATACATATTCTATTCAAGAATACCCTTAATCAATAGCATAAACACTTATGTTTCAAGAATACATTTATTCAACAACATACATATTTTGTTCAAGAATACATTTATTCAGTCTTTCAGCGAGACCTTCGTCTCTCGTCGCCTTCCTCACAAGCTCGGTGCTATTGCTTCATAACGATAATCTGCTTGCAGGGTTTAGGAATGTTGGTTCGATTTTCCTAAATTTAGCTATCACTTGTTTTCGTACGAGACTGTCACATTCTCACTAGTACCTTTAATTCCTTTCTAGTTTAATTATTTTAGAAGACGTGGTCAGCCTCCGAGTCCTGTGTATCTCCATTGCTTGTTTTCTTTCCTAACAGCAAAGGCCAAGCATGGAGTAACCTATTTGTTTATTCATTAATGGATGTTAATAGTTGTTTACAAGTATTCTTTTGGATTTGTAATTTTCTTGGGGTGAGGAGTCCCTCAACAGATTGTGAATAACTCCTATTTATTTTGTTTCCCATGTTTCTTGAGGGGTCTCCTATGGTAACCCTAGAGGAATAATTCCTCTCGAGAGTTATATTTTCTCTATTTAACAGGATGTACAATTTATCCTTCAAGTCTTCCAGATTATGAAATTCTTTGGGTGAGCATTTGGCCTCTATTTTACTAGTTCAATTAACCCTTTTTAATAGCATGCCAATTCTGTTTCAAGTTTACATTTACTTCATAGCATAAATACTTATGTTTCAAGAATACACTTATTCTCATCCTGTTCAAGAATTCAACAAATTAATAGCATAAGTACTTATGTTTCAAATTACATTTATTCACCAGCATACATATTCTATTCAAGAATACCCTTAATCAATAGCATAAACACATCTATTTCAAGAATACTTTTATTTACCAACATACATATTCTGTTCAAGAATACCTTTAATCAATGTTATGAAACTAGCTCACAAAAATATAGAAAATATAGATCAACACCTTATAATTCAGCCTTTTCGAGGGGGCAACCTCCTTTACATTACACAAATGAACAATTCTTGGATGATTCAAATGACAAAACCTCCTTTCTATATAGAGGAATCTAAGGGGTCACAATATAACCAAGTCGATGTAACAATAATAATATAAAGGCACAAAAATAACAATAGTCGGATTCTATGGGGCACAATAATAATAATATGGGGACAATAAGGGCACAACAATAACAATCAGGGATACAACAACAATAGTAATGGGGGAATCACTAGTATTACAGGGACCTAACATGCCCCTCTCCTTCAAAAAAGTATTTTCCTCAACGCTTGAGTAGTTCTGGATGCTTTTGTATAAAATTCTCGCCCTTGCATGTGGAATCTTCAACAGGTAACTTCTTCCACTTGATGAGATACTCTGAAATTGATCAATTTCGTAGCTGTCGAGTTCTTGTTTCTTTGACTGCTTCAGGTTCCAATATGATTTTTCCTTCCTCGTCAAGTTCTGGCAATATTGTTTGAACTGGAAGCTTGTTACCTATAACCTTCTTTAAGCATGAATCATGGAAAACTAGGTGCACTTGGGAAGTTGTAGGAAGCTCCAATTTTTATGTTGTAGTACCTATATTTTGTAACACCTTGTACGGACCATAATACTTTGGTGATAATTTATTATCCTTCTTAGCTTGCTTGAGGGAAATTTGTTTATATGGTTGTAGCCGTAGGAATACCCAATCACCTACATCAAAACTTCTTTTGTTGCGATGTTGATCTGCCTGTTGTTTCATTCTGTTCTGCGCCAAGGTGAGGTTATCCTTTAAAAGTTGGAGAACTTGTTGTTGATGCTCGATGTGATCTTCCACTACTTGAACCTTATAATTTTCTCTTAAATATGATGTGATGGATGGTGGGTGATATCCATGAAGTGCCATAAATGGGGTCATTTTTGTTGCATTATGGAAGGAAGTGTTATACCACCATTCAGCCAGAGGCAACCATTTGACCCATTGTGTCTATTTATTAGATACAAAGCAAAGAAGATTGATCCAGGTGGCTCTAAACACATGCAGAAGTCCAAGAGGACTCAGGAGGGGTCAAAAATCAAATTGTTTGGATTGTGCTCAAACTAGATTCATGTTGAGTATCTCGTCGTCCTGATCGTAATGGTGTGAATGGTTTGTAAAATTGAGCTCATATGCAAAATTTATAGGCAGTCAAAGTTCAGGGTTGACTGGGTGACTTGGCAAGCTTAAGGAAGGCACAATTTCACAGAAATCTGGCCATCGGATTCTAGCCAACTTCCAGGCGAAACTGTGGCCTCATTAAAATGTCTCCTATGGCCAAATTTTGGTGGCTAATTATTTTATATAATTGAAAAAAAAAAAAAAATATTAATTTGGGTCGATGGGTCATGACCCCCATCAAACCTCCAACCACCCACCAAACATGTAATACGTTTAAAAAAAAAAACATAACATAAAAAAAGTTTTGGGTCGGCGGGAATCTAATTTGCTCAGCCACATGGCCAGCCTACTTTGCGGGTTGCCCAACAAACCATAACCCACATCGCCATTACTCCAACCGCCCTTTTAATATGCCAACCAAAACTTTAATGCACCAACAAAACAAACCCACCATGTTTTAAATATAATAAACTATGTGTATATTTGGAGGGGTCAGGATTTGATCCCCCGACCTCTCCGCCTCCATTGGTCTGCATTAACACAACACCAAATGACCTATTTTGGAAATCACTGCCCACAAAAACTTATATAAACCTATCATTTGTTTAGTGCACCCATGGAGGAGGAGGCCAAGGATGCAACACAGAAATCAAGGCCATTTTTTTTTAATTAATCTATGCAGGTGGAACCATGATGCTGGAAAAACATAGGCAGAACCATGATTGAGCCAAATTCTCAGGAGGACAAAATTTTGCCAGTGTCCAAATTGGACAAATTTTATGTCAATATTACCCCTCTTAGCGATAGAACCTGATGGTGCAGAAAAAGTTTTGATTTGAGATGAATATTTTCAGATGACCTGGAGGAGGGAATCTTTGAGGAATCTAAAAGATTCCTTAAGCCCCAGATTCTCACTTTGACAGAATTCAGAAATTTGAAAGTTGATTTTACCGTATTTGACGCCACAAATCTGATGGTGCATTCAGATTTTCCATTTGATCATTCATTTTTCGCCCACTTTTCAAAGTGGAGTGTAGGTGTCAGCATTCATGGGCGAGCAAGCATTTCCATGAGATTCGACGTCGCAATATTGATGGTATGGCCAGCCTCAATAGTTTAACATCATTTTCTTCAGATGGCCCTGGGATGTGAGGTATATGCAGTGTGTTCATGTACTTCTTTTTTCTATGAGATGCATTGTGCTGCATAGATCCCTATTTGATGTTTGATGTGGGATCCTGTTTCTTACTTGTTTCATGATTCCTGCTTGATATGACGTGGAATCATTTTTTGGATGTACTTGTTGTCATGATTTGTCATGTTTTATTTGAGATACCTTTGTCGTCATGTTGATGGGATACTCATGTTGTCGCCATGTATGTCTGAATTGAGATCCCTTTGATGCCATGTTGGCGGGATGCTCATTATTGTCATATGTGTAATTATGTCATATTGATAGGAGCCCTTTTTGACTGAGAGTACTTGTAGCGGAACATCTCGTGGAGCCACTCATATGTGAGGGAATTTCCTTGTATGATAGCGAAGTCACCACCTATGTACATCATCACTCTTTCCAACACTTAATGCAGCAACCTACACCATCTTCAAAACCGGGGCTCAGAGATGTAGTCCCTCCTAGACAAATTCCGTTATCAATGTATTGTTATCTTATGTTGCTCATGATTGTCATGTTCCGTCTTATTTACAACATGCATATATGTTCAATTATGCAATTTTAATCACATCACGAAAGCAGAAGATCTTGGTTAAATTAGAGAGTTGAGTCAACTCGGATCAAGTTTGGTATCAAAGCGGTCTTTGCGTGGATGTGAATTGCAAGTGTGAACAATGGAACATGTAGCGACAGAGGATGAAAAAGCGATGTATGAGACCATGCTCAAAATTTCCCAAAGGGTGGAAATAATGTATGAAGCTCTACAAAAAGAGATAGAGGAAAAGGAGCGAATGCAGCTTCAGTTGTGAGCCACAGAAGAGGCCCTGGAAGAACTGAAGCACAACAAACAAAATCTTCAAACAAAGAACGCTGAATTGAAGATGCTTCTACATGAAGAGAAAGAGGAAAAACAGAGTTTGCTACAACACTGCAAGCTAAGGACGAGGCCTTGGAAAAGCTGCAGCGTGACCCATGTGAGCTAAAAAGTAGTTCTTCATCTTCATGTATGTTTCCTGATGATGATTTCGTTGTTTTTGAAAATCATACTATAGGAATTTGCTCCAATCTGTTGAAGAGAATGGGGTATGAAGGAAGCGGCTTAGGCATTAATGGCCAAGGCATTGTCAACCCCATCAAAGTAGAAGAATTACCCCGTCAGGAATGACTTGGGTATGTTAGGAAAGAAGTTGGGGAATCCACCAAGACAGCCAGTGAACCACCAACAACAGATGATGAGAAGCCCTCATTAGTTCTTTCCAACTCGACAGTGGAGGTAAAAGATGTTGATTTCCTTTCAGTTTCGTCTTCACATAGTAAGATTTCTATTGGAGATGTGGAGATACCAATTACAGGGACAAAAATGAGGCTCCTTACCAAGATGAGGTGCAAGGAGGAAAAAGAACTTGGTGTTAATAACCAAGGCATAACTCAACCATTGGAGGTTGTGTAGAGAGCTCAATTTATAGGCTTGAGATACACCAAAAGAGAATGCTCGAAGGTGTCAGATTCATCCGAGACATCGTCAAAATCGTCGAGGAAAGAGAATGATGGGAACACATCCCCATCATCCCATGGCAGTGCCCATTGTAGGGAAAGAGCTGAAGCAAGCTCTTATCGCCATACTTACACTAGAGACGACAAGGAAAGGTATAACCAGTTTCGATATTCAAATGTTCATTATAATCATGTTGTTAATGATGAACATGTACCTTTTGTGGATTACATAGCCATACATTTTCTAAGTGTTGGAAAAGTATAGTAGCACACAAAAGGAGGAGGCATGAAAGACCCTCTCAACGGAAGGTAAAAGAACATGTTAAGTAGATCTGGAGGAAGAAGACCTATTGCAGTCATTGTGGCAGAAGTGGCCATCAAAGAGCCACATGTTGGAGGCTCCATCTAGAGTAGCGCCTTAAAAACAAAGTGTCGGTACACGAACCAGATGAAACAGTTTTTCGACCAACGAATGCACCACAAGGAGGCGACCCATTCACCTTGATAAATGAGAAATGGCTTCTAGATATGTTGTCTTCTCATGGTCATGCTTTTGTAAATCATTTGTTGCATTTTAAGATATAAAAGTGATGATGTGCGTTCCATCACTTGTTCAACAACAATGATGTCTGGTCTTATTATGTGTTGCATTTTACACTCTGAAAGTGATGTTGTGTTTCCATCACTTTTTAAAGAAAAAATAGTGTTTGGCCTTATCTTTGCAAATCATGTGTTGCAGTGATGATGTGTTTTCCATCACTTGTTGGAGCAACAATGATATGTTGGCCTTGTTTTCATAGTTGGGGTATTGTTTCTATTTTGATGTAAACTTGACCACCGAGTATGTGTTATAAACTCATGGCAAGTATGGGATGCTTGGGTCATTAGTTGGTCATGTTGATAAGCATGTAATTTGCAAAACAATGTACTACAGGTTTGCAAAGGTGGCAGGGGTCAGCGCATCGCTTATGGCTTCGAAGGACAAAGGTGAAGGAGAAGGAAGGGTGACTTATGAGACATTTGTAAGAGCAGAGAAGGTACAAAGAAGTGACAGATTATTTTCATGCTTTTGGAGGACCAAAAGCTCCTCAGTGGGGATGATTGATTTAGGTGGCTCCAGACACATGCAGAAGTCCAAGAGGACTCAGGAAGGGTAAAAAATAAAAGTGTTTGTATTGTTCTAAAACTATATTCATGTTGAATATCTCGTCGTCTTGATCGCAACTGTGTGAACGGTTCATCAAACCGAGCTCGTATGCGAAAGTTAGAGGCAGTCAAAGTTCAGGGTCAACTAGGTGACTTGGCAAGCTTAAGGAAGGCACAATTTCATAGAAATCCGACCACTGGATTCTGGCCAACTTTCAGGTGAAATTTTGGCCTCATTAAAACGTCTCCTAGAGTCAAATTTCAGAAATCAAAAGTGGCTAATTATTTTTTATAATTGAAAAAATAATAAAAAATAATAAAATAATAAAAATATTAATTTGGGTCGACGGGCCATGACCCCCACCAACCCTCCAACCACCCACCAAATATGTAATACGTTAAAAAAAAAAAAAACATAACATAAAACAGTTTTGGGCCGGGGGGAATTGAACCCGCTCAGCCACGTGTCCAGCTCACTCCACGGACGACCCAATAAACCATAACTCGAATCGCCATTACTCCAACCACCCTTTTAATATGCCAACCAAAACTTTAATGCACCAACAAAAACAAACCTACCATGTTTTAAATATAATAAACTGTGTGTATATTTGGAAGGGTTGGGATTTGATCCCCCGACCTCTCTGCCTCCATCATTCCGCCTTAACACAGTGCCAAACGACCCCTTTTGGAAATCTTCGCCCACAAAAAATTATATAAACCTATCATTTGTTCAGTGTGCCCATGGAGGAGGAAGCTAAGGACGTGGCACGAAAATTGAGGCTATTTGTTTTTAATTAATTTATGCAGGTGGAACCATGATCCTAGAAAAACACAGGCGAAACCATGATTGAGCCAAATTCTTAGGAGGGAAAAAATTTTCCCAGTGTCCAAATTTGACAAATTTTATGTCGATCTTACACCTCTCAGCAACACGAACCTAATGGTGTAGACAGAATTTTGATCTGAGTAGCAGATTTTCAGATGATCCGAAGGAGGGAATATTTGAGGAATCTAGGGGGAATCTAAAAGATTCCTTAAGCCCCAGATTCTCACTTTGTCAGAATTTAGAAATTTGAAAGTCCATTTTACCCTATTCGACACCACAAATCTGATGGTGCATTCAGATTTTCCATTTGATCATTTCATATTTTAGCCACTTTTCAAAGTGGGGTGTAGGTGTCAGCATTCATGGGAGTGCAGTCATTTCCATGAGATTCGACGCCACGAGATTGATGGTACAACTATCTTCAACAGTTTGACATCCTTTTCTTTAGATGGCTCTAGGATGTGAGGTATATTCAGTGTGTTCATGTACTTCTTTTTTCTATGAGATGCATTGTGCTGCATAGATCCCTATTTGATGTTTGATGTGGGATCTTGTTTCTTACTTGTTTCATGATTCCTACTTGATGTGACGAGGAATCATTTGTGGGATGTACTTGTTGTCATGATTCGTCATGTTTTATTTGAGATCCCTTTGTCGTCATGTTGATGGCATACTCATGTTGTCGCCATGTATGTCTAAATTGAGATCCATTTGATGCCATGTTGGCAGAATGCTCATTATTGTCATACGTGTAATTATTTCATACTGATAGGAGTCCTTTTTGACTGAGAGTTCCTGTAGCGGAACATCTCGTGGAGCCACTCCTGCATGAGGGCATTTCCTTGTATGATAGTGACATCACCACCTATGTACATCATCACTCTTTCTAGCACTTAATGAAGTGGCCTACACTATCTTGACGTCGGGGCCCGGAGATGTAGTCCCTCCTAAATGAACTCCGTTATCAACGTATTGTTATTTTATGTTGCCGATGATTTTCATGTTCTGTCTTCTTTACAACATGCATAAATGTTCAATTATGCTATTTTAAATGCAATTTTAATCACATCATGAAAGAAAAAGATCTTGGTTAAATTAGAGAGTTGAGTCAACTCGGATCAAGTTTCCCCTACATGCCCCTCCTTCAAAAAAGTGTTTTCCTCAATGCTTGAGTAGTTCTGGATGATTTTGTATAAAATTCTCATCCTCCCATGTGGAATCTTCAACAGGTAAGTTCTTCCACTTGATGAGATACTCTAGAATTGATCGATTTCATGACTGTCGAGTTCTTGTTTCTTTGACTGCTTCAGGTTCCAATATGATTTTTCCTTCCTCATCAAGTTCTGGCAATATGGTTTGAACTGGAAGCTTGTTACCTATAACCTTATTTAAGCATGAAACATGGAAAAATGGGTGCACTCGGGAAGCTGCAGAAAGCTCCAATTTGTATGCCATAGTACCTATCTTTTGCAACACCTTGTACGGACCATAATACTTTGGTGATAATTTATTATCCTTCTTAGCTTGCTTGAGGGATATTTTTTTATATGGTTGTAGTCGTAGGAATACCCAGTCACCTACATAAAAACGTCTTTCGCTGCAATGTTGATCAACCTGTTGTTTCATTCTATTATGCGTCAATGTGAGGTTATCCTTTAAGTGTTGGAGAACTTGTTGTTGATGCTCGATGAGATGTTCCACTGCTTGAACCTTAGAATTTTCTCTTAAATATGATGTGATGGATGGTGGCTGATATCCATAAAGTGCCCTAAATGGGGTCATTTTTGTTGTTGTATGGAAGGAAGTGTTATACCACCATTCAGCCAGAGGCAACCATTTGACCCATTGTGTCTGTTTATCAGATACAAAGCAACGAAGATATCCTTCCC
>APFE031046827.1:34241-90794 GCA_000404065.3 Pinus taeda | reverse complement strand
ACTGGTCCATTTGGGACCATGCATGCAATTAAAGATCGAGAGACTTTTTCTGCTCTTGAGTGGTGGAACATGCATGGAGGGGGTACTCCACTTCTACAGAGTTTGGCATTGCGGGTGCTATCACAGGTGGTAAACACTTCTTCTGCAGAGAGGTGTTGGAGCTCTTATTCTTTCATACACAGTGTTAAAAGGAACAGGTTGTGTTTAGACCGGGCAGAGAGCTTGGTTTATGTTCATTACAACTTGCGATTGTTGTCCCATTACTGTGAAGATGCAAAGACTAATAGAGACCTTAAGGTTTGGGACAAGAATCCAGAGGAGCCCAATTTGGAGGATGGAGTGTTGCAACTAGAGCAATTAGAGGATTCTCTTATCCAGGTATGTCCATTGTGGTATGAATTTTCCAATTTTCCCTTATAAAGCATTTCTCTAATTCATGTTTTTAATTTTTTTGTTAACTAGTGTTTTTTTTTTTGCATGAATTTTTTGAGCGATTCCAGGATGATGATGACCGTGATATGGCACACCCACCCCCACCTGGTCCCTTGGTTCCTAGGTTCCATGGTTCAACACCAACAGCAGGGGGTTCTTCTTCATCAGCTTCAGTGCCACGACTTCCACAGCCACCACCTTCTTCATTACCAGTACCACCACGTGGAGGCCCACCACAACGTTCTATTCGTGGTGGAAGGAGGAGAGATTAGTAGATATATTCACAATCTACTACTTTTTTGTCATAGATTACTCATTAGACTTGTAGACTTGTGAATTTGAATTTTGAACCTTTTTGGCTTGGCGGTGACCAAGTGACATATTTTGTAAACATTATTATTTGAATTTTGGACATGACAAATGTTGACAGTTGCTCACTTGCTAGATAAATCATAATATGCTCTATGTTTTATGTTTTATAATATGCTTAAATGTTTTATATTTTATAATATGCTTAAAAATTTGATGTATGTTTGTAATAGCTAGAAATTAGAATATAGATGATTGTTGTACTTGTACATACTATTAACTACAATGGAATCATGGATGCCATATCTATCTTGATATATGCAAAAATATGCATGTTTTCATGTCTTCTACAATTAATTTGGTATTTGGGATGTTTGTTTTGAGTATAAATGCAAAAAAATATAAAAAAATATATATATATAGCAGACGCTTCCGCAGACGCTTCCGCAGACGCTTCGCTTCCTAGATTTTTGGAAAATGACGCTTCGGCGTCCCCGCTTGCAAAAAACGCTTCCGCTTCGTTCCCGCTTCGTGCAACATTGCCCTGGTGTTGCTAGGGTTGACATTAATGACAATCACTGATCAACAATCTCTCCCTTTGGCTTTGTGGCAACACAAGTACTCCCCTTGCGATCATGACACCTCTTCCTACTGCCTTCTCTCCCCCTTTATTATCAATGGCAAAGGGTAACTCCCCCTTGACAAACTGTTATTCTACGGAACTGTACACACCTCCACTCCCCCTTTGTACTTAGTTAGATAAGAGAAAGTTTCTAATGAGAACTTGGGAGAATCCCAAGGTTTTGGTGAAGATACTCAAATGCTGTACGAGTTAATGGTTTGGTAAAGATGTCAGCAATTTGTTCCTTTGTGCCAACATATTCAAGCTTGATATTCTTTTCGGCGACCTACTCTCTAACGGAATGATATTTGATCAGAATGTGCTTTGTTTTGGAATGCATCACAATATTTTTGGAGATACTGATGGCACTGGTGTTATTGCAAAAGATGGGAATAGACGCATCAAACTTTACTTGAAGATCTTGCAAGGTTTGCTTCATCCAGAGAACTTGAGTACAAGCAGCTGCTGCCACAATGTATTCTGCTTCCGTTGTGGATAACAAGATTGAAGACTGCTTTTTACTTAACCATGAGACAAGGCAACCACCTAGATGGAACGCTACTCCACTAGTACTCTTATGATCATCAACACTTCCTGCCCAATCTGCATCTGTATAAGCTTGGATAACCAGATCATTTCCTTTGGGATACCATAGACCATATTCCGCTGTACCCTTAAGGTATCGAAGAATTCTTTTGATGCCAATAATATGAGATTCTTTTGGTGCTGCTTGGAATCATGCTACTTGTCCAACTGCCTGCATCACATCTGGCAAGAAGACTGTCACATATAGGAGACTACCAATCATGGATCTATAGATCCTTTGGTCCACATCATTGAGGAATCTTCTTGTAACCTGTTACCATGGGGCTAAGGATAGGCTTGCAATCTTCCATCTTGAATTCCTTGAGAATTTCCTTGATTTACTTGATTTGATATATGAATATTCCTTTATCCCGCTGAGATATCTCGATGATCGTTAGGTTGTCTTGATCCACTTTCACATAGAGATTGCTTGTCAGTGCTTCCTTTCTTGAATCCGTAATACTTCAACTATTCTTTTCCCCTTGAACATGTAATGAAACCGCCATCTTGTTCAAACTACTTGTCTGTCAATCGTAGACTTGTGTCATATACTGTTTCATAGACTCCTCATCTTCAAATTTCTAGGAGTCGATAAATTGAATTCTTCAAAATAATGTGTCATTTAATGGACCATCTTGACTCGAGTCATTAACCAAAGCAATTGCTGATTGTTGATTTTGGGTAGCATCAAATGTGCTCTAGCTCCAAAATTTTGTGGAGGGGCAAGAATACATGAGATCTCCAAGACCCAGAAATCATTTGGGGAAATTCCACCTGGATGAAGAGTTATTAAAATAATTAATATTTTTAATGGGTTCGAAGGATGAAGTTTTTGGTTGATTCAAAGAGTTCAAGGCTCTAGTAGAGAATTTGACAAGAAAGAAGATAAAAGTGTTGTACTGAGACAATGGTGGAGAGTACGTTGACAAGAACTTCACTGATTTTTGCGCTAGGGAGGGCATCAAAAGGGAGTGGACAACTCCCTACAATCTAGAGCAAAATGGAGTACCAAAAAGAAAAAATAGGACTGCTATGGAAGCAGCTAGGGTGATGTTGTATGATCAGGATATGCCCAAATTCCTGTGGGCAGAAGTATGCAACATGATAGTTTATGTCCAAAATAGGACTCCACACAGGGCATTGGGCAAAATCACTTTGGAAAGGGTCTTCACTGGGAAGACACTTGAAGTCAGTCATCTAAGTATATTTGGGGGTTTGGCGTATTGCCTTATACTCGAAGAAAGAGAAAGAAATTAGATCAAACTGCTGAGAAAGGATATCTTGTGTGATATAGTAAGAATGCTAAGGCATATAGAGTCTATCTTCCAGGGAGTAGGAAGGTAGTAGTTCGGCGGGATGTAAAGTTCATGGAGGACGGAGCTTTCAGGAAATCCCGAGAAATGCCTTTTGAGGAGAAGTCAAAAGACGATCCATTGGTCCAACCACTTCGACCAGTAGAAACTAGTACCAACAATTCTCCTGAAGGCAAAGCTTTAGAATAGGAGGAATCTCAGGAAGAGGAAGAGCTGATAGATGTACCCACTAGTAGTGGAAGAAGAAGCTGGGAACTCCAACAGATTCTATGGGATGTAGAGGATTTCATTGGTGCACTGAGGAATGATAAAAGGGATAGAAGACAGGCAGATAGATATCAGGCCCTAGTAGCTCAGGTTGGGGAACCCTCTAGTTTTCATGAGGTCGTTCAACGTCAAGTATGGCTAGATGCTATGGTGGAGGTGTTAGTGCCCGAATCTACCTCAGGCTGAGAAAGGCAGGTCTAGGGTAACATCAAACCATGCTTAACCTGGTGGCTAGCCCTACCAGGTCAGGAGAGGGCTCTCTCCTTGTCAATGTCACTGAAAATTTATTAAGGAAGGCTTGAGATGACTGATATAAAAACTAATTTTAGGCTAGGTATGCTTGCTCAGAGGAATTTGTTTGAATTTAATGGTTTGTTGCTGGATCAGATGGGGAAGACAACTTTGGGTCCGGGAAATGAACACAGATTTGTAGAGGTTTCTATGGGGCAAGGTAGGCAAGTGTTTTAGCACTTTGAAATGAGTGCAATGGTGAGTCTAAAGACTGGTGAGGAGCTGGAGAGGGCATGCAAGTGTCTGAGTCCTCTTCAAACAGTAAAAAACATATAAAACTAAATAAACCCCAAGGTAGAGCACTGAAATACCAATGAATTCCACCTTTTAAACTTCATTCATTTAGTTATGCAGAAAGAGAGAGATGATGGCACACATAAACATAAAATCAACTGAATTACAAAGAAGAAAACAATGCTAAATCACATTACCACAAGAATCCCACAAAATGCTGCAAAACCCTGGTTTATTTCCTTACCAAACTGCAGAAGTGATGTACAAAGTAGCTCAATGCATCCACAAGAGTCCAACCAATGTTCCACGGGGACTCGCTTCCCCCCCCCCCCACCCCAGGGGTCTAGTTTCCTCGCTCCCCCGTGCTTCGGGGACTTGGGGACGAGTAGGGGACATTTCCCCATGCTCCCAAAATGGAGGAAACTCAGGGGGACGTGCCAGGGAAACGTTTCCCTTCCCTGAGGGGGGCGTTTCCGAAAAAGGGGACGTGGGGGGGACTTGAGGGTTCGTGGGGGGACGAGCGGGACGAGAGGGGGCGAGGGGGGACGTGGGGAGACGTGGGGGGGCGTTAATGCATTAAAAACCATTTTAATTAATTAAAATCTGAATTTAATCTTTAATTAAGGGTTAATAACTTAATTAACATTTAGGGTTTTGGAAAATGGCGGGAAATGGTGGTTTCATGCATTGTTATAAAAAAGGCACGCACCCTGAACCATGAACAACACACAACCTTTGCAAGTTTGCTGCCGATTTATCATTCCAGAACTCCGCCCTCTGTCTAGTTGAGCGTCCTACAAGCTTGAAGCATCAGCTCCCATCGTCCGAGCAGCACCTCCCTGAGCAGCGCTGCGTGTTGAGGTCCGAGGAGCTGACTGCTATAGCCTACAACTTAACGGGTTAGTAACAAATTTATTGATTCTGATCACCAACTTAAAATTAATTGGTACTGCCGTTTTGTTTTCACAAGTTGTTCAATCATATTAATTAGCGCACTAGTCCTAACAAGTTAGTTTTTTAGCTGTCCTTCTCAAACAGGATTGGGTAAATATTTTTTTTACGCACACCTTTGCATCACTTCCTAAGAGAGATACAGTTTGTTTTAGACCTTTCAAGATCTAAGTTAATAAAATTTGCTCTGTGTAAATATGTATGATACCATGTACGCCCTGTGGTTGATCGTTATAGCCAATGAGCAATTGAGAATCACGGTGGTGGTTGCTACTACACAAAATTATTGAATTCGAATGACCCGTATGACCATATATGCATCTCTGTAAAATCGACTCTCATTTAGATAAATAATTTACATCGGTTGCTAAATGCTATATTGAAAAGTCCATTTTTATAATGCTTACATTGCATTACATTGCATTACATGTGTTTCTTATTTTTCTCGTCTATCTGTTATAGCTTTTTAAGTTTTTATATGTCTTCAGTGCCCATGCATTGGTTATTCTAAGAAGTTCTATAGGCCATATGTAGGACCATGGAAATAGTGATTGATTAGTAGGTAGAGCTCTCTAAAATTCTCGTCAATTAGCGGATGCTAGTTTGTGTAAGTGTACTTGGGGATCTTTAAAGCAATGTGCTTTTCGTATCTAGTTCTACAGCGTATTAATAGAATTTGATCCATTTTGCATGCCTACAATATCTAACCTCAATTTGTATGGCTCTTCATTTTACTTTCAACAGTTCCATTCTTTCTTTTATTGATACATTTCAGTTCTGTTTTGGTCGTGCTAGTGTTAGAATTGGCTGACTATGCTGTTGATCCTGGTTAAACTGGGTCTAGTTTTTTCCTTATTTGTACATTTCAAAAAGAGTAGATCCTCATTAATCTTTTGAATCAAACTACAGCTCTACCATTACACTAGTGGTCCTAAAGTGGTACAAACTTACAAAGCTACTCATGTTCAGATGTTCTGTATGGGGATAAGTTGATAAGGTCTTGTGCTGTCTTTTGGTTTCAACAAGCGTTATTTTAGAGGGTTAGTATCTGAGTATGATGGAAATTTGCTGGACCATATAGCACGTACATGAATTTTCCGTTTTAAAACTTCTCCTTTTTTTCTCAAGTGATGGCTGGATTACACTGTACAGCGGGGAGATAACTGGAGTGACAGGCAAAGAATATGAGACATTCAGAGAGAGGAAAAATTGAGAGAGGGGGGTTGAAGTGAGATCATTTTTAAATTTTCACTTCATTTGGTCATCTTCATTTTGGCAGCGACAACTTCTAGAGTCTAGACAGTAGCAGCAAAGTTTTGACAGTAAGGGGACACATTTTGGTTGGGATTTCCTTTAAAGGAGAGCTTTCTAGTGTGGAAGGATTCTAATTCCTCTCTTCTTTGCAGCAACATTTTGATTTTAGCATTTTGATGTTTAAAGTTGTTTTGTTGCCTAATTGTGAAACAATATGCACTGCTCATCATCTTTGTTGTATGGGGGCGTGCAATATGTAATTACATTTTATTACAAACTATGGTAGCAGCACCTATGTCATGTGGGAAATAATTGGGTGGACTATAGACTAACATGCGTTTACTGCAAGCATGACAAAATGTATTTTGAAATTTTCTACTATGGGCAGCAAGAAGTGTTACACTTTCTAACAAAATCACTTGTAATCAATTCAGAAAATTTCCAGCTTAGTGAACAAGTTAGTACACTAAATTTCCAGCCACCAAATTCTATGGATTTTATCATTTTTGAATCTCAATGTGTGTGGCATGTGCTATGGCTGTAATGTTTCTAATTTTTTTTTTTTTTTTTTCATTTCAGGTTGCAACCTACATTTTGACTTGTCATTCAACTTGCAACTTACAAAGTTACAAGTTACAACTATGAGTCAAAGTCAAGCTTCTTCTGGGAACAGTGAGAACAGTGACAGTAGCTACCACTGTAGTGAGCCACATGATGCACAAGAAGAAGTTCAAAGTGGTCACAAGGGGCCAAGATACCAGAATAGGCATGGTGTAGATTCTGGAGGCCCGCTAAGAGAGCTGGAAAAATTTGCAAAGGGGACATTTAATCCTCTAAAACCACTTCTAATCTATGCAACTAGACTGCCCAAAAAGAATCCAAAAGTTGGTGGTGGCTCACGTGATTGGGTCTGCAGTATTTGTGGGCATCACTTTGTTGGCAGCTATACTAGGGTGAAGCAACACATTTTGGCTATTACAGGTAAAGGAGTGAATATGTGTCCCTCAAAGAACCTGGATTCAACTCTGAGAGAGCAACTTTGGAGGCTAGAAAGGGCATCCACTGGAAAAGGATTGTTCTCTAGTAGACATATTGATCCATCTACAAATATTCCTCCATCCAGTGCTTCATCAAAAAAGACAAAGGTTTCCACTGGTGCATCTCGTTCTTCTGCAATGGGTGGTACTGGTACAGTGTCTGGGATGTACAACATTCTAGATCGAGATGACACAGATGATGCAATTGGAAAATTTCTTTTTGCTAATGGGATTCCCTTCCATGTTGTTCGTTCTCCTTATTACAAAGAAATGGTCCAAGCAATTGCAAAAATAGGGCCTTCATATGTACCACCCGGAGAACATAAACTACGAACAACAATTTTGGATAGACAAGTGTCCAAAATTAATGTACAGAAAGAGAGAATGAGACAAACATGGTTGAGGTTTGGTTGCTCTATTGTTATGGATGGATGGACTGATATCTGAAAACGCCCACTAATCAACATCATAGTGACATCTTCAGAAGGTCCATTCTTTCTTAAAGCTGTTGACTGTTCTGGAAAGCGCAAGGATGCATCTTTCCAATTTGAGATTCTTCGAGAAGCTATAGAGGATGTTGGGCCTGATAGTGTGGTGCAGGTTGTGACAGATGCAGCAACAGTTTGTAGATCAGCTGGGTTATTGATTCAAAACAGGTATCAACACATTTTTTGGACTCCTTGTTGTGTGCATGCACTCAATAATGCACTAAAGGACATTGGCAAGATCCAGTGGATATCAGACTTGGTGTCAGCGGCAAGAGATGTGTAGATGTTTATCTGCAACCACCACACCTCCTTGGCTATGTATAGGGTTCACACGAGGAAGGAATTCCTCAAGCCCACTGATACTAGATATGTTAGCTATTTTCTCTTATTGGAGAGGATGATAGAGGTACAAGCACCTCTACAATCCTTGGTTGTGAGTTCAGAGTGGGGAAGGTGGTCAGAATCAAAGATAGACATTGAGAAGAAGGTCAGGCTTCAAGTGTTGGACAATGATTGGTGGGCAGATTGTTCTTATTTGGTGTCATTCTTAGGCCCTATTGTGGAGGTCATTCATTACATTGATTCAGATGCTCCTAGTCTTGGAGAAATTTATGAGACCTTTGATAGCATGTTGGGTCATGTGAAGGTAGCCATTCAACAGAGGGAGCCCTCATTAGAGTTCTATACTTCCCAGATTCGACCCATCATTCAGCGTAGGTGGGATCGCATGAACACACCTTTGCACATGGCAACATATGCATTAAACCCAAAATGGTATGTTGAGAGACCTGGGAGGGTGCCTCCTATTGATGATCCAGAGGTAAAGAAAGGCTTCCTAGATGCAATTGCAAAGATGTACAGTGAGGAGGAGGGGTCAAAATTTCGAAGATAGTTTGTTCAGTTTGCATATCTTAGTGGGCTCTTCAACACACGTGGTGCTCGGACAGATCGCATAGATCTAGCCCAAGATGACCTGATTGGTTGGTGGAGGATGCATGGGGATGGTGCTCCAGAGCTCAAAGATCTAGCCATGCGTTGTCTTAGATTGCTAGTTCCTCTGCAGCAGAGAGGAATTGGTCCACATATAGCTTCATCCACTCTATCAAGAGGAACAAGCTTACCTCTAGAAGAGCGGAGAAGTTAGTTGCTGTGCATAGTGCCCTATGTATTGAACATAGGAAGACACCTGAGTATTTGAAGGGACCAACAACATGATGGGATGTTGATCCAGAGGATGATGCATAGGTAGATATGGAGGAGAGACTTGATGAGAGACAGATGGGGTTGGTTGGTGTGCCACTTAACATGTTTGAGAATGCTAGTGATTCAGATTCAGATGGTGATATGGTTGATCCTGATTTATTCATGTAGCAGTTGGATGCAGAGACTAGCGGGGCATTACCTTGAGGCTTGAGCATTACCCTGGGGCATTACCTTGAGGCATATTTTGCATTATGCTTGTTTATTTTTTGATATGTTGATGTTCTCAGTTCTTATCATTTGTGTTATCAGTTATTCAGATTCTCACTCTATAAAATTTTGACTCTTGATGTATCAGACTTGACTTTAATATTTTATAATTCTATAAAATTTGGACTCTTGATGTATGATGTATCAAACTTTACTTTTATAATTTTATGTTAATATTGAATATTCGCTGTTCAATATTCGATGTTCATAGTGGGAAGTGGAACATCAATATGGTTTAAATTTTAAACTTTAATCATAATGTATGATCATTGATGTATGATTATAAATTAGAATTTTAAATTTATTATTTTATATGATATTATAAATTTGGATAATGTCAAATGATATTCATATCAATGATCATGCTTTGCAGCTTTTCAATTCAAACCAAATTGTCATAGTGGACTCAATTAATAAATTATATTTTATATTTTATAAATTAAAAATTTTTAAGACCCTGACGCTCCCCCACGTTTCCTAAAAAATGGTAGGGAGCTTTTGCATAGGCCGCTCCCACACCCCCTTGCTCCCTCGCCCCCTCGTCCTGGAACCTTGGTGGAACATTGAGTCCAACCTTCACAAATGATTGAAAAAACACATGATATAGACCTTCAAACCACCTGTGCTATCCATCAGGGGTCGAATCCATGAGAAGAGGGGTGGTTTCAACCATATCTAAACTAGGAACACAAAAATTGGCAGTGGCACAACTTGCCTCTAAAACCTAGGAAACTGATTCATTCAACTCTAAACCACATACAACTGATGTATCTACCTTATCAAGTCAATTTTTATCATTTTTACATCATAGTACATCAATTTGTATCATGTCACATCATAAATTTGACCATAAGAGAGAAAAAGTCAAACTAGAAGAAAACTAGGCGAAAAACAGAGTTTTTGAGCAAAATTGGCACTTTTTCATTCTGTGCGTAGCGCTTTTTCCAAGCTGCTTTTGGAGGGCTTCCTGAGGTCCAAATCAGGTGTAGGATAGCTCGTTGGAAAGCCCTGTGAGTCTACTTTCTGGAACAATTTGAATTTTTTGATTTGGAGTCCATTTGCCCCTCCAAAATTGCAATCTCCCAAGACCGCTTCCTGTGTGGCCAAAAAGTGGTAGAGAGGGCATTTTTTGGGTGTTTTTGGCTCTTTTGGAGGTCCAAGACTTGTCAAAATTTCCTAGTAATTTTTGAGCATACATAACTTTTCATAAGGAATCAAAAATGCCAAGTTTTCTTCAAATGGAGGTCCCTATCAAAAGCGAGTGCCGGTGGTGCTATGCAGCTGCCAAAAAAACCTATTTTTTCCCTGAAAAATTCAAAAATGTCAAAAAGTTCACCAAGTTTCTTGAAATTTGGTATGAGTGATCGATGGCAGGTGCTATGCTGGGCCATTGAAGCTTCAGGCAAAATTTTGAGCTTATCTTGCTCCTCAAAGTCTTTCTTAACTTGGCCTTTAGGCTCCTTATCCTTGTTTTACAAATTTTGTTCCGGGCCAAATAGTGATAAGCTATGTGTCGCAACATCTTCTTCTCCTTATTAGCCTTGTCCAACAATTTCTCAAGGTGGATATTAACTCTTTCCAACCATGATTCTCGGTCGGCCTCTATTTCTTGCTCTAGTGAAGTTAGCTTGATTTTCCTTCTCTTTGCCAATTGTCGGTTTTCCCTTATATTTTGCAGCTCCATGATTGTTTGTTTGTCCTCCAATTGCTTATTCTGTTGCTCAAGGTAATTAATGACCCATTTAGCCCTCTCAAGGTCAAGTGATAGGCTTCGGATCTCAATTTCTTTCTCTTTGATGACCTCCTTGAGTCTTGAGCTTTGGGAGCCCAAATCATTGTCCTCTTCTTCAACCAAAATGAAATCTCTGTCTTGGCCTTCAGAAGGCCTTCATCATGCAATGGTTGTTTTCTTTTGTCCTGTACCTGCTCTGCTGAAGAAGAAGGCAAAGCCCCTTTCACCCCAGGTGAAGATAGCATTTGCCTGTGTTCTGATGAAAGAAACGAGACCCCTTCGACCCTAGGTGGAGATAATACTTGTTTGGCAGCTGCAAATAGTCTCCTTGTGCCCTTTTTATAAGTGACAAATACTGGCAAACCTGTAGTTTGAGTCTCATGAACCTCTCGCTGATTTGGAGGCCCTCCTTCCTCTTGAAACACTGATGGGGTCACCTGAGGGCTTTTGAAAATCTCATGTGAAATGAAGTATCCCATGAAATACTCAACAAGCTCAGCTGATGCAAAACAACAATCTTGATCAATGAAAAATGATAAAGGCTACTGAACTGTTGAGGAAGAGGTTTCCTTTGCATCAATGTAGCCATCTTCTCAATATTTCTACATATGAAATAGGGGAGGTTCATCATCCTCACTCTAGTGAAATGCATCAATAATCTAACATGGTAAGTGTACAAGCGAGAAAACCTCCCTTCACAGGTAAAATATTTGATAATGAGCTTCATGAGCGGAGCATAAGTGTCCTGTAGGTATCTGAAAGGAAAGACCCTACTTATTTGCTTTTGATAACTAGCCTTGACATAAGGCTCATAATGCTCTTTGCCCACAAGTTGTTCTTTGTTCCACTATTCACCCACATTTGGAATACCTGTTGCTGCAGCTACGGTTTCAGGTGTCAAAGTGAAGGAAACACCTGCTAAGTTCACTTGGCCATTGTGAAGATGAAAGACAAATAGCCTAACAAGTTCATGGTGGTATTTCATCCTCTCCACCATCTCACAAAACTGGGAGCAAGACTGATGTTTAAAACATGTTACTGCAAGAGGGCAAGCTAGTAACTCCGTGAGTGTGGTGGGCTCCTCCCGGATGTGTTTTCCTCCCTTATGTGGTTTTCTTGGTGCATGAATCTCTTGGGAGGAATCACTCACAGTTTCCTCATCCCTTTCATAAGCAGAATCTCTTTCCATAATTGCAAATATAGAGTGTAAAATGATGAGCATGAAGAGATTTTCTTAAGTATAGGTGATTTCCGTTTTCTTTCTTGGGATTTGATGGATTGACTGATAATAAAAATGCAAAGGAGGGTTTTGATGATGGCTGGAGAGTTTTTAAGGAATGATAGGGTTTAGGAAAAGGGGAACTAGGTTTTTTGGGGAATAGTGGGAATTAGGTATAGGGCTTAGGGTTTGATGATAGGGGGTAACGTGAGTGTCAATGGGAGAGGTAAAGGGGAAGGGAATTAGGGAAATTTAGTGGAGGGGGATGGGATGTGGGAAAATCATACAGGGGAGTAAAAACAACAAGAATGAAAAAAACTACAAAACCGTAGACAATTTTGTCAAGGCAACTTTGAAGCAACTAGGTTTAATTTTAAACCAATCAAATCATTATGATGGATGACAAATTCTCTTGCTATGGCAAATGGGAGGGTGTACTTACTTGAAGAGATGATATTTGCAAATTTAGAGGTTTAGAAAATCGATGGCATGCATTTTTTAGCTTGGTTGACAGGTGCGCCGCGCCAATGCCTAGGTGTGTAACGCCCATTGAAAAACCTTTGGAAAACCTGCACCCGGTGTGTAGCGCCTGGCAGGTGCATCGTGCCGGGAAAAATCTTGAGATTTGCTGCAACTTTCCCTCTCTATCCTCAAAACGCGATTTTTCTTCTTGTTCTCTCTCACTTTGGCACAAAATAATGTTTTCTAACACAAAAGATCCCTTTATATACATTTGGACTCTAATTTTTCATTTAGAAAAAACCCACTTTCTAAAATTCCCTTTCACTTTGCTTTTAAAAACCTTGTTTTTGCAGTTTGGCTCTTTTTTGTCATTTGATGGACTGATGCTTGGATGTTTTTGTTTCTTTTACAGGAGCTAGGGTGCTGGAGTTTGGCAAGGTGACCAAGGGTTGCAGATGATGCTTTATTACATATGAAAATAATAAAATTACATAAATTTTTTATATGAAATAGAAAAACTCTGTTCTCATCTCAAAACAGATTTTTGAGGTAAAAACACTTTATGGAGCAAATCATCCGTAAAATTTGTAACTTTATGAACTTATTAGACATCCTCATGTGCCTGCTGACCTCTTATTGAACTTTTGAAGACCATGGTGGCAAACCTTAGACCTAATGAGACTTGAAAATCCTAAAATGACTTCTGCAAATGTAAATGACAAAAAATGACTGTAAATGACCTGAACTTGTGAAAATGGGCTAGTAGGTAAAGACCATGAGGGAAATTTGATAATGAACCACTTCCATCAGTTGATCCATGACCTAATGGAATGCAATTGATTGGATGGGACACCTAAAATGCATGCAAAAAGAGAATTTGATCACTGATGGAGGGATGAAGATACCGACACTAACAGGAGGAATACAATTCTATAATGGTCAATCATGTCCGGGAAGTGGTAGGTTTAAGATGAATCTACAAAGTCAAATATGTTGCAGACAAAAGTGTGGAGAAATACAAAGCCAGGTTTGTGGCTAAGGGGTATGCCAAAAGGAAGGGATAGACTACGAAGAAACCTTCGCTCCATTAGCTAGGTATACTTCTATTTAAACCGCGATTTCCCTTGCAACACAGATGGGGTGGGAGATTCAGCAAATGGATGTCAAGACGACGTTCTTGAACGGGGTGATAGAAAAAGAAGTATACATTGAACAGCCCAGAGGGTTTTGAGACACATGAGAAGAAACCTCATGTACGCAGATTAAAGAAAGCCTTGTATGGGCTTAAACAGACACCTAGAGCATGGTACGGTTGAATCGATGGCCACTTGTAGAAGATGGGGTTTGTCAAGAGTGACGCAGATCCTAATCTCTACTATTTTGTCATAGAGAATGAGCCTCTAATCCTAGTGTTATATGTGGATGATCTTTTCCTGACAGGATCATCCAGGCTCATCAAAGACTACAAGAAGAACCTAGCCACAAAATTTGACATGAAAGATTTGGGACAAATGGATTATTTCCTGGGGTTGGAAGTTTGGCAGCAGAAGGGTGAGATCTTCCTTGGACAAGGGAGATATGCTACAGAGATCTTGAAGAGATTCAAGATGCAAGACTGTATACCTATGGCTACTCCAATGATCACCAACTGGAATACGATTGATGCATCAGAAGATAAAGACATTGATCCCACCTTGTATAGACAACTTATAGGGTCCTTGATGTATTTGGTCAATACCAGGCCAGACATTTGTTACGTTGTCAACACCCTTAGTTAGTTCATGGTGGAACCCAAGATGGTTCACTGGGCAACATCTAAACATATTCTCAGGTATATACAAGGAACAATCGAGCATGGACTATTGTACACCCAAGGCAATGACATCAGGTTGAGAGGGTTCACTGACGCAGATTGGGCTGGAAGTTCAGTAGATCGGAAAAGTACAACTGGGTAATGTTTCAACATTGGATCAAGAATGACTTCCTAGTGTAGTAGAAAACAAAAATCCGTGGCTCTGAGCTCAGCTGAAGCATAGTATATGACAGTTAGCACAGCTTCGTGCGAAGCCATATGGCTTAGGAAATTGCTTGTGAATCTATTCAAGAGAAGGATGGAAGCGACTAGGATTTTGTGTGATAATTAGAATTGCATTAAGCTCTCTAAGAATCCAGTATTTCATGATTGGTCGAAGCACATTGATATCTGGTTTCACTTTGTCAGAGACTGTGTCCAACAAGGGGCAATACCGTTGAGGTACACTCCTACAGGAGAACATGTGACAAACATCCTCACCAAGGCTCTAGGAAGAACAAAGTTTGCTTATTTCAGGGAGAAGATGGGGATGGTGAAGAATCCATTTCAATAGCAGAAATGGATAAGTATCGGGAGTTGCGGTGTAGCAGCTAGCAATGGAAATGCCATGGGCAACATGATGCAGCATATTCAGAGGGAGCCATAGTACAGATGTAGCAGTGACAGTTGTAGTGTCATGGGCAGCAGTACAGGTTGTAGCAGCACAGTAGATGAGGGGTAGAAGACTGATGCCATGGCTCAATGTGGTGCTTCTATTGGGAAACACTACTAGAACACATTCCTCGCTAAGAGGGACTGTTAATTTTGGGTAGCATCGGATGTGCTCTAGCTCCAAAATTTTGTTGAGGGGTTAGAATACATGAGATCTCCAAGACCCAGAAATCATTTGGGGAAATTCCACCCGGATGAGGAGTTATTAAAATAATTAATATTTTTAATGGGTTCCTTAGTCTAAACTTAGGCAAATAAAAATATTAATGGGTATTAATAAAGATAAGGGTGAGAAGCTTCTGAGAGACGAGGATCAAGTCTGGTTTAATCTTAGCTGTTGATTAGAGACTCAATCTCTACCGTTGATTCATCGATAGGAAAAGTATAAGAGAAGACTTGAGGATCATTTGGAGATACACCAATAGATACTCAGTATCCCAAGGAAAATTGATTCTCAAAGAGGAGATCTATTTTAGAGGGAGAGTTACAGGGTGGAGGAAGAGGAGGGCATCAACAATAGTCAGTGATAGAGGAGGAGGTGATGCAAGGGTATTGAGAGACAACGTAGAGGGAAGACGTAGTCCTCACACAGGCTGATGTAGAGGGATGCAGAACCACGCAGAGTGACGCAGAAGTGACGCAGAAGTGGGAGAAGGGTCTCCAGGGTGTCAGAAAGTTTCCAGGAAAGGGGTGAACCTTGTCTCAGGTGTTCTCTCAGCAGTGTCTCAGTTTCTTTGTAAAATCATTCCTTGTAAAGCGATTATTGTTGCAAATTAATAAAACCCTCATCTGCTGCATCGATTTTTCCACATTGGGTTTTTCCGGAGACAATTGTCCAAAAACAATTATGTTGATGTGATTGGTTCTCGTGCTTGTTATTTTCTCTATGTAATTATGTGATAACTACAGTAGAATTTATTTTAATGTTTGCTGAAGGGATTTCGTAAATAACTTATTGTGAGAAATAAGTAGGTGAAAGAAATCAGTTACTGAAACAAAATTTTGGGTTAGAAATTTTCACACTGATTCCTCACTATCTGTTACGAATCGTGAAAGCATAAATTTTGGGACCTTATTGCCTTCTTTCTTTTCTTGCTCATCTTGTACTTGTTCATCCTATCTTTGTTTTCCTTTCCAAACCTTCTTATTCTCTTCGTTAAGATTTTCATTCATGGTTGATTCCATCTTGTACCTACAGTTATGAGCTATGTGTCCATAATTATGACATTTGTAACATTCGATGTTATTCATAGAAGATTTTGTTTGGTGTCTATCTCATGATCCTGCAAATTTGCTTCTAGGGTTTTGCCGATAATAGTTGTACCTATCTGGAACTTTACAATCCTTAGCCATATGTCCAAACTTGTTACATTTGTAACATTCGACATCATCTCTCAAAGGCTCAAATTTGTTGATATTATGCTGAGTTCTGGAATATCCATTTCTGAAGGATCTCTTGGAATTGTATTCATTCCAAACATATAGGCGACATTTTGTAGCTCTATGTTCAAACCTTCCACATGAATAACAGTGACCGTAAAAGATAAGCTGATACTTGGGAGAAAATCTTCTTCGAGGAACTCTCTTCCAAGGTTCTTTTTGCGAGTCTTGATCTCTTGATCTAGCTGGGGGATCTACTCTTTTTGCATATCCATCTTCTTTAGTTGTCATAGAAGGACTTGACTCCTTTTCAGATTTTTCTTTGTAACCAAGACCAGTCTCGTCACTGTATGATCGTTGGTTATTGATGAGTTCGTCCAAGGCCTTTGAACTGTTGGCATAGTCTTGAAGAGTTTTTCCACTGTTTACTTCCTTTCGCAGAGAAACTATTTCAGCTTCCAATGCTTCTCTCTCCTTGTTGCTTTCCTTTATTTCTTTCTTGAGTGATTCTTCAATTCACTTGTATTCTTCAACCTTGATTTTAAGATTGAGGACCTGTTCCCTTTGTGTCTTCAATTTGTCTTCAAGAGTGTTAACATGCTTCTTTTCGGCCTTGAGCTCTTTGATAACTCTGATTACTTCGTTTTGAAATTCAACTTCAGTCATTTCTTCTTCTTCATCTCCTTCTTTGTCAGCTACCTCTTGTTTATTCTGCTTGGCCATAAATAATACTCTTCCGTTGAAATCTTCTTCATTATGACTGTCTTCTTCGGATGAGGAACTATCTTATTTGGAGAAAAAACTTTTCTTAAACCATTTCTTCTTGCCTTGCTTGTTGAACTTCTTAGGACTTTTCTTCCTTTTTGTAACACCATCATTTTTGTGAGGACATTTGGCTGCAAAATGCCCAATCTCACCACAATCAAAACATATTAATGGAAGTTTACCTTTGAATTTTCTCATACCTGTTCTCATTTTCCATGTGAAGTAGGCAAATTCTTTATCTGAGAATTCTTCTTCATCTTCTTCCTTTTCCTCATCCTTACAATTGCAAGTTTTTTCTTTCAGAGTCTACTTGTCCTTACTATTCTTCTTGGATGCAACAAATGCTGTTTCTAAGTGAGATGTGCCATCCTCTTCTTCAATCCTCATTTCATATGCCGTAAGAATTCCATGCAATTCATCTATGCTGAGATTGGTCGGATTCGATCTATCTTCCAAGACATATACCTTAGGGTTAAATCTTGTTGGCAAGGTTCTGAGGATCTTTTGGAAAACAATTTTCATTTCAATAGGTTCTCCCAAACCTTCCAATGTATTTGTTGTTTAATCAACACGTTGAAAGTATGCAACAATATCTTCATCTTCCCTCATTTTGAGTTGCTAAAATTTTGCCTTGAAAATTTGAAGCTTTGCTTCTTTCACCTTTGAGTCACCTGCATATATATTTTCAAGCTTGCCCCATACCTCTTTAGCAATTTTGCAACTCAATACCTTAAGATAAACAAATTCAATAAGCCCACTAATAACAAGATCTTTAGCCTTTGCATCATATACCATATTTTTCTTACCTTGTTCATCCTGGGTTGGTGTGAAGCCTTTGTCAACGATTTCTCATACTTCATATCTTTGTGCCAACAAACCTGCATTCTTCCACTCCAAAGTGCATAGTTATTTCCATTGAATAAAGGAACTCTATTCTTAGCATACTCCATGATCTCCTTCCAGTTGTTAGACTACTATTGAAGGAACCAAGCTTTGATACCAATTGTTGAAAATACTGAGAGGGGGGGTGGTGAATCAATATTCCTTAGCAATTAACACTTTTAAATCTTTTCAGAGCATTAGTTAATCTTCAGTTATTATTAATGTTTATGCAGTAATAACAGTAAATAAAAGAACACAGTAGGCACAAGAATTTTAGGTGGAAAACCCCCTCCGGGTCAAAAAACCATCGAACGCTTTTCTAATAAATTATTTAATCTTATGCCCCAACTGAAATGAAAGAAACAACTTCCTAGAATTCTAGAAAAACTTTTTTCTCTAGCTCCCACTGGAAGGATGCCCCAATGCCCTGGTTTCTTCAATGATCAACTGAATGGATGCCCCAACACCCTAGCGAGCCACAACTCGCCCTAGCACCACCCTACCACCTTGAAGTGTTCACAAGCCCTAACTTGTAGGCGACTTCATACACCTACCTATCACCTCCCTGCCACCCTATAATGACTGAAATAAGACAAGACTGTGGATTCCCAAACTAGGGACAACAATCCATGATACAATAAGATGTACAATGATTTTTGTGTACTTGACCAAATACCCAATCACTCTATGACCTGCAACCCAACCATGACATCATCCCAACAATGACTCCTATATCTCCCAACACTGCCTCTTGGACTCTAGGCAGAATGACTCTTTTACAATCTTACAATGATGACTCTTTTACATCTTTACAATGATGACTCTTTTACAACTTTACAATGATGACTCTTGGCCAACAATACTTCACGATATCTGGATGGTTGTCATGTCTTCAAGGATGTCGCGCTGCAATGCTTCCTTTCATTTGATAGTCCTGGTCTTGAATTCTTGCTTGATGTTATACTTGAATCTTCTTCTACCTGCTGCAAAATTTTCTCGGCAAAACCAATCCCAAAACAAAACAAAATACCCTTCAACTTACCTTGCATGCAAAACAGATGTAAGTGCATAATAATGAATAATACAAATTAAAATTACAATGCGTACCTGAAGTGTGCTTGTCACTTCTGTTGTTGACTTGTTGCAACAGTAGACAAAGACTCCCACTCTTGATATAGGCCTGGACTTTATGCAAGACTATATCCAAAATTGACCTAAAGATATATACAATAAAAACTGATGATAGATCTTAGACTTATGATGGACCAAGTTCTAAGTACGACAACAGAGACCATTCTATCAACTATGACAAGACAAGTAACATGAACTTGCAACATCATATAGATTTAGCAGGCTTGGTGTAGTATCAAGAATATGTAGCATCAAATGTGTAGTATGAAGAATAGGACATCCGAAATGTGGTATCAAAATCACTGTGACATATAGAGACAAAGATATAATCGAGACCATGTATATACTTACATTGTCCTGCAAAAACATATGTCAGAGATGATACTCAAAATTCAAATATAAACACTAATCATACATACCTTGCTGTAGGAGACTTACCCTTGACTGTTGATGTGTGGTCCTTACTGCAGTGATCCTTGAATGCATGCTTTCTCTTACCTTCTAGGAGCTCGATATTGAATCTATTGTATCCATGTAATTACCAAAGCAATAACACATAAAACAATGGACACTAGATATAGGCTCACAATCAGGGCAAAACTCCTCTCTAGGGGAAAACCCGGTCAACGTTTCTTCCTTCAGTAGTTTTTCGGAGATATTCTAAGACTCTAGACCTTACACAAAATTTTCTCCACACCAAGTCAACCTTCCTCTTTTCTTGTAGATGGTCCTACTTGACCTGGCAGGAACAACATAGTAGCAACACTTTCTTCGACCCAACAATCTTGACCTTGCTTTGGAGACTTCGGTCTTCATTGAAAGAATTCTATCTTCACATAGGAACTTCAATCTTGGCCCAAGACAAGTTCTTGAGGCAACAATACCTAACACCAACAACTTCGACCTATACTTTGATCTTACAACAACAACATGCAGCAACTAGCTATGACATAAACAAGAGAACTTCGATCTTCCAAAACAGGGCACGAGAGAGAGAGAGATAGATGCACCAAAATTTCAATCTTTCTCCTTTCCTTCTTCTAGACCAAACTCGAATTTCCTTTTCTTCCTTCCTCAATTTCGTACTTTTTCCAGTGTTAAGAGATATTGAACTTGCTTGTTGAGTGAGTGCTTCAAGTGGAATTCAAACTGCTTAATTATAGTCGTTTGGTGAGGTTGAATAGCCCTCTTTGAGGCCGATTTGATGATCTTAAGGCCAACTTGGTGTGGAGGCAACATAATTCATATTTGACTCAATACTTAATCTTTTTACATGATTCAAAAGCCCAAGAAGGGTTTCTTTAAAAGTATAATGACTCTATTGACTCAGAATAAATCCTAGAAGTCCTCAGTGAGGACTTTGACCTAAAACATGATGACCCAAGCTTGAAACCCATGTTTTAATAAGTCATAATAATAATAATAAAAATTCCTTTCTTTATTCTTTTGACAAGTACATTACATGATGACTCAAATACATTAATGAAGACGGAACCTAGTTACATTTTCCAACAAAACTTATCATGATTACATGGCTTCTCATTCCTGCGGTCTGACAACAAAACCATATCTCCCTTAGAAAAATGCCCAACTCTAGATGATTTGTCAAAATTCCTTGTAACTTTTGCTTTATTTTTGCATCTATGCTCAAAGGCTTTTCTTCTGGTTTCATCCAACTCTACAATTTGATGAATTCTATTTTGCACAACTTTTTCAGCTGTAAAGCTTTGTAGGAGTTGGTAAACTCTGAGCCTAAGGTGCATTGGTAGGGTGACATCCAATTCATACACTAATTCAAAAGGATTTTTACCTGTTGAACTCTTGTTTGTTATCCTATCTGCCCACAACGCATATTTGATCTTACTATCCCTAGCCCTTTTGTTGTCCCTACTATCTTCTTTATAATGGTAATCAAATTCTTATTGCTAGACTCTGCCAAACCATTACCTTGGGGATAGTAATTTGAGAATTGGGACAAGACAATACCATACTTAAAGCAAAGGATGAGAAATTTGAGGAGCTAAAATCCTTGGCATTGTCAGTTGTAATTTTGGGTCGAACACCAAATCTAGTGATAATTTTATCTTCTAGAAAATCCATCACTACTTTATCAGTGGCGTGTTTTGTAGGGATGGCCTCTACCCACTTGGTAAAATAATCAATAGCGGTTATGATCCAGGAGTAGGCATTACTAGAATTCTCATTGAATTTCCCTATGAAATCAAGCCCCCAATGTTGCAAAGGAGCTTCCACAACTGCTAACTGTAAGGGAAAAGAAGCTATTTTTTGCTTCCTAGTGAATAATTGGTATACTTGGCATTCTCTCACAAACTTGTGCACATCAAAAAATATTATAGGCCAATAATAGCTAGCTCTCAAAATTTTGTGGGTAGTGGTCTTTGTGGCATAATGTCCTCCACAAAATCTTGAGTGAGACTCAGTAAAAAGTCTCTTTGCCTCAGCTTCATCAACACATCTAAGTATTACCCCATCTAAATTTCTCCAACTCAGACCATCCTGTACGATGCAATACTTACTTGCCTTCAATCTTAATGCTCTTCCCTTATGCCCAACTAAATGGGTAGGACATGATAATTTTTGCAATTAATAAACAGTGAAACTATACCATTCTAGTTGGCTAAACCTTTGAAGCTCAGATTAATTTCAGACTTTCAATGAACCACTTTGACAAATCAAGCCCGGAGACTTCTCATTTCCCTCAGTCAAAATTTGAGCCAACCCTTGGTCCTTAACCAACTTGGTGGGTCTAATATCTAAGTCATACTCTTGAATTTTAGAGACCCACCTAGTCCTTGTTCCCAAGCAAGCAGTTTGAGTTAGAATATCTTTTACAACGGAATGTGGGACAAAATCAATCACTCTAGAATATCCCACATATGTCCTGAATTGCTTAAGAGACTTGACTAAGGCATAAGCCTACTTTTCCGTGGTATTATACTTTAATTCCAACCCTTGAAGTGATCTACTCATGAAAGCTATTGGCTGCTCATACCCTTCATTGTTCTTTTGAAGCAACACACTAACAATAGTACCCTCTAAAGCAAAAGAGAAAATCATAAACTCCGTAGAGTAATTAGGGCTTAAAGCACATGTGCCTTTGCAATGGAATCCTTAGTTTCTTGGAAAGCCTTTGTACCCTCATTCACCCAAACAAACTTGGCATCTTTCTTCAAAAGAGATTGGATAGGCTTAGCAATTTCAACATAGTTTGGAATGAACCTTCTAAGAAAGCTGATCTTTCCTAGGAATGATTGAATGGTTTTAACGTTATGAGGCAAAGGAATTTTTTGAATTGCCTCAATTCTTTTAGGGTCAATCTTGATCCCATCCTTAGAGATGATGTGACCAAGTAACTTCCCTTGAGTCATTCCAAAAACAGATTTTGCAGGATATAGGGAGATTCCATACTCTCTACACCTATTAAAAATTTGCCTTAGATGATCCATGCGAGAAACTCCATCTTTAGAAAATACCGTTAGATCATCTTGATATATCTTAATAAATTTTCCGATTAAGCCCTTGAAGGCATAGTCCATAGCCCTTTGAAAACTTGCTCCAATATTAGTTAACCCAAAAGGCATTCTCAAATATTCAAATGTGTCCCATGGTGTGGTGAATGTAGTCTTATGTCTATCCTCCTTGTTAGTTTCTATAGCATCGGATGTGTTCTAACCACGAAATTTGGTGGAGAGGCTAGAATACATGAGATCTTCAAAACCCATAATTTTTTTTTGGAAACTCAACCTAGAGATGACTTAATTAGATTATTAGTCGATTTTTAAATATTTCCGAAGTCTAAACTTAGGGAATATGGCTAATTAATCAGGATTAATTAAGCCAAGGTGAGAATTCTCTAGAAACTCACACAGTTTGATCAAGAAATGATCGAAACGATCGATTAAGATTTAATCTTGGCAATTGGAGTCCCAACAGGAAGACATAAGAATGGATCAATGTGGTGATGGAGAATAACTAGAACACCAACAGTTCGATTTTCTTGGTAGATCAAATTCCAGAGTAGCAGCAGTGTTAAATTTGGCAACGAGGGCGAAAATTCACCTTGGACAACTCATATGAGGTAGCTGATATTGTTATTGGATTCCTCTCTTCGAGAGGTGTAGGATTGATATAAAGATCATCACATTCTGACATGTACAAATGGAATTATGAATTTATTTTGATTATGGACAAATTGTCAAGGTCGACCAGCCATCTAGTTTGCACCCTCAAGCCCACAACATTGCATATAAATACAAGGAGCCTCCTCCTCATTTTGGCATCTCATCTTACACTCATTCTTCTCTCTCCTTCATTGATTGGGTACGAATTTGAGGGGCAGCTCTCCACATGTGCGAAGGACTGTACTTTTTCTATTCCAGCTGTCGACCAGCGTTGACCGAAATTGCACGAGGTGGTTTTGACTTGCGTTGACCAATGTTGACTTGTTTTGACTACGATTTTGTGTGGAGGATCTCTGTTTGGGTAGGCCACATTTCTGGGCACGGAAACCTGGGCTGTTTAACTAGCGTTGACTGCAGAAGGGTTCGCTGCAACATTGACTTTTGTTGACCAGATTTGACTGGACTTTTTTGGACTATTTTTGGGCTGATTTGACTAGCTATTGGAGGCCGAGTTGATTTTGTTTGACCGAGTTGTTTTGGAGGTCAAAATCTGCCTTGTTGACCAACATTGACTTTCTGGTTAGGGCTTTCTATTACTACTGTTTGACTGGTTAAAGTTCACTTTGATTGGGCAAGTGAAAATTGTATATTGTACTCTCTCTCTCTCTGCTGAACTTTTGAAGAATTGATCAAGAGTTTCCCCACATTGGGATTTGTCCCTCGCTGGTGCCATATCTTGTGTCCCCTTGTCTTGGATTGTCTTCTACTGTTATTGTTTATGTTCTATCTGCATTTTACTATCATGTTGATGTGATTGCTAAACTGGATATTGATATTAGGCTAATAAGAAAATTGAAGTATAATTGCTCTTAAGGATAGAACATATCGTTGTTCTCTAAAATAAACATGGTATCAGAGCTGAGGTGAAGACAAAGCCCAAGCAAGAGTGAAAGGAGCAATCACTGAGAAAAGCAATCATCAAGAATTGTTGGACAAGGACAAGATTCAATGGCTTCCACATCCTACTTCAAGTCTGATGACAAGCTTTATGATAAGTCTAATTATCATGCATGGAAGATGTCTCTTGATTTGACTTTAGAAGAGCAAGATGTTATGGACTATGTGCAGGGAAAGATTTCAGAACCTCCTTCTAATGCATCCGCTGTTGCTAAGACAAAGTACAAGAAGGGTGAATTCAAAGCAAAGAAGATCATCAGGGATTCTATTCATAAGCATTTAGTTGCTTGCATCTCTGATTTGAACACATAAAGGAGAGATATGACAGGTTGGTTGGCATGTTCAAATCTAGCAATGCACACCAAGTTCTCTTTCTCAAAACAAGCTGAAGGATATAAAGAAGGGAAGAAATGAAGACATTCAATCCTACTTCATGAGGATTACTGAGATAAAAGATGATCTTCTTTTGATTGGAGAAGCTATTGCTGATAGGGAGCTTACTCTCGTTGCCCTTGGAGGACTCCCTCGTGAATGGCACATGTTCAACACCAATATTCTTAACAACGACAAGATTCCAGGTTTTGAAGAATTGCTTACTAGATGTTCTCAAGAAGAAACAACGATGATGGAACTAGATATGCCTTAAAATAGGAATGATCCTACTACATTCTCCGCTCATGCTAAAAAGAAGAACAATGTGGGTTCAAAGAAGCAATGTCTAGGAAGGTCGGGTTTCAAAAATGGAAGGGAAGATGCTTTATTTGCAACAAGTTTGGCCACTATGCTAGGGAGTGTCCAAATAGAAGGGATACACTTCATGATGATGACAATCACAACAACAACAATTTCAGGGGCAACAACAATCAAAGGAATGGCAGATTCAACAACCAAGGAAAAAGGAATGCTCCTACTCCTCATCAAGGAAATGGTTGCCCACCCAAGAGATCTAGAAACACTAGGTATGATGAATCTAATGTTGTTGATAACAAGATTTTTTTTTTTTTTTTTTTTTTTTTTTTTTATATTTTATATCTACCCTCTCCACTGCATCTCCTCTGAACACTTTGGGAAATTGGTTGATTGATAGTGGTGCCTCAAGACACTTCACTGGGTATAAGGAAGCTCTTTCAAATCTGATTGAAAAGCATACAAATTTGGAAACTATCCTTGGAGACAATGCCACCTATCCTGTGAAGGGAGTTGGAAATGTTATTCTTTAATTGAATCAAGGTAACACCATTCATCTACAAGAAGTACTATATGTACCCGATCTAAAGAAGAATCTGGTATCTATCTCGGCAATGGAAGACAAAGGATTCAAGGTGGCATTCATCGATGGAAAGGTACGTGTTTGGAAAAGAAATTTCAACGAAGTATTTACTTTAGGATTCAGGGTTGATCACCTATATCAAGTTGGAGGAAGTCCATTGGGAGCTATGTCTTGATACTCATCTCTTCAATCTTAATTATGGCACTAGAGGTTTGCTCATTTTCATTACAAGGCTCTACCCGATGCAAGGAAGATGGTGACAGGTGTGCCCAAATTTAAAGTAGGACATGAAGGTGTTTGTCAGGGATGTGCTGAAGGAAAACATACAAGGAGACCATTCCCCTCAAGTGATAGCAAGACTACCAACATTTTGCAATTGGTTCATTCTGATCTATCTGGTATGATGCCTATGACATCCTTGGGAGTATATTTATATTATGCTATCTTTGTGGATGATTTCTCTTTCAAAACTTGGATATATTTCTTGAAGAAGAAGGACGAAGTATTCTCATGGTTGCGTTCTTTCACAGTGTTGGTCGAAAATCAAACCAGGAAGAAGATCAAAATATTGAGGACCGATAATGGAACAGAATATGAATCAAATGAGTTCAACGACTATTCTAGAGAAGCTGACATTAAGAGGGAGACTACTACCGCATATACTCCTTTGCAAAATGGTATTGTTGAAAGGAAAAACCGTTCTATTTAAAAGCCACTCGTGCCATGCTTCATGATCAAAGCCTTTCAAAGTTCTTATGGGCGGAAGCTGGCAACACTAATATGTATGTTCAAAATAGATACCCTCATCAAGCGTTGGACTCCAAAACTCCCAAAGAAGTTTTCATCGGTAAGAAACCTGATGTTTCTCCCTTTAGAATTTTTGGTAGCCCTGTATATTTTCATGTGCCGAAAGAAAAAAGAAGCAAATTGGATGCTTCTTGGAAGAAAGGAACATTTGTGGGCTACAATGAAACTTCAAAGGCATATAGAATCTATGTGCCTGGTCAAAGAGAAGTGGAGATAAGTCATGATGTCACCTTCGATGAAGTTGTTGCCCTTGGGAAGATTAGTATCCTTCCTATTCCAAGGAAGGACAAAGAAGCAGATTCAGGAAAGCAGGGAGAACCGCAGGATGAGTCGATACCCGATGCTGAAGGACCAATGGATCCCATTGATCCACCCCCTCATGAGCCCTCCTACTAAAAAACGAGACCCTCATGGCTTAGGGAAACTCTCGAAGATGCTGAGAGACATGTTGCATCAAGGGGGACATTTCATGAAAGTAAGTAGCCAAATAGGTACCAAGGCTACTTAATTGCCATGAGCGACATTGTTCAATCTGAAGCCTTGCACATTCGAAGATGCTGTGAAACACCAATTTTGGAAGGATGCTATGAACGAAGAATATGAGTTGATTATGATGAATGACGTCTAGGATGTGGTCCCTAGACCCAAGGACAAATCTGTTGGAGATTCTCCAGTCTTGTTGGACAAATAATTTTAAAAGCACATCTGAATGTTGCTTCTCTCTAGGTTCTGGTTCGATATCATGGATGAGCAGGAAGCAGAAGTCAGTTGCCTTGAGCACTGCTAAGGTTGAATACATTGCTGCTAGTATGGCCCCCTGTGAAGTTGTATGGTTAAGGAAAATCTTTAGTGAGCTGTTTGGACATGTGATGGATACCACTGTGATCCTCTGCCACAACCAAAGTGGGATTTGTCTTTTTGAGAATCCTGTGTTTCATGACCGCTCTAAGCATATTGATATGGTACAAAGGGGAGCATAAGGCTCCGTCATATTGGGATTGATGATCGAGTCGCAGATATTCTTACGAAGTGCTTCGAGAAGGTCAAATTCTTAACCTTTCGTTAATGACTTGGAGTCGTGGAGAGATCCTCTTATGAGGGTCTTGTTTTGGATATTGAGCTCTAGGAGCTCCGGGGGGCTTGGGGCACTTCTTGGAGTGATGAGCGACCGTTGGGTAGTGGTTCACCTTCCCCTAGTGGTGCACGATGTACAGGGTGAGTGGTTCACCTTCCCCTGTGATACCCCATTATGGTTGAGATATGCATGGGATGAGTGGTTCACCTTCTCCTATGGCATATGAGTAGGATGAGTGGTTCACCTTCCCCTGCCAATACATCCTGCCCATGTAGTCTTGGACTCATTGGAAGTGCCTCTCATCTGGCCAATGAGGATAGGGACCATAGTACTACCGATGGACGCATCGTGTACTACCCTACTCCCTATGCTAGGATGTTTGTTATTGATCTGGGATCAACGGAGACTGACTTCGGGTTAGTAGAGAGTAGTATGTTACACTCTTGATTATCAAAGATTAACTTCGGGTCAGTGGAGAATGGTATGATACATTCTCGATCATTTCTTCTTCATTATTTCATGGTTCAACAGAGCAGAGATGACAGGGATGGTAGAGATTGTCGGATGGTTTGACAGGTGGAGTTCTTCCTGGTTGAGAGGGAGTGTTAAATTTGTCAACTAGGGCCAAACTTCACCTTGGACAACTCATATGAGGCAGTTGATATTTTTTTTGGATTCCTCTCTCCGAGAGGTGTAGGATTGATCTAAAGATCATCGCATTTTGACGTGTACAAATGGAATTATAAATTTATTTTGATTATGGACAAATTGTGAAGGTCGGTTAGCCATCTAATTTGCACCCTCAAGCCCACAACGTTGCATATAAATACAAGGAGCCTCCTCTATCTTCACCTTTTTTTTGTTTTCAACGGTGATTCACAAGGTACATAGTTGTGACCAGTGTTTTAAAAGCCGGCCGGCTCGGAACCGACTCGGCCGAGTTGGTCGAAGCTGGTAAAAAAATTTGCGACTTGGCTGTCGAACCAGTTCAGTTGGCCGAGTTAAGACTGGCCTAGTCGAGTCATGGCATGACTCGGCTGGGTCACTTCATGCGGTCAGTAAACCCCAAAAACAATATTTTTTTTTATTTTTTTTATGTTTTTTCTGAGTGTGGGGGACTCCAAATGGTTTTATTAATTGGTTTTTTGGTCTTTGGGGTCCAATCCCCTCGTCTAGTATTGATATGCTATTCAAATTTCATGGTAATGTTAAATTCTTAAAGTAAAAGTGACATTCTCCTTAATCTTCATATTCATCCTTTTACTAAAATTTTTAACATTACCGTGAAATGACTCAGGATGTTTGAGAGTGGTTCCGGCCTCATTGGATTTCATATGAAGAAAGTAGAATTTTAGATTTCATTCAAAATCCAGCAGACTTATCAGTTTTTCAGGATTGGGGGATTGCAATGTTTCCATTGAATTTTGTCATGTATTAGGGTATGGAACTCGTATTTAATCAAGAGAACCAATCCCTCGATGTACCTTGATGTTAGTGACATTGGTTGTCGAACTCCTTCGGGATTTGCTCCCAAATCGAGAGCTTGTAAAAATGTCACTCTCGCTCCCGTTTTCGCTCTCGCTCCCCACCTTCGCTCCTGCTCCCAAGTAACACTGAGCCAGATGATGTTGGCAACTCTAGCAGTAGCCAATAGTACTGGTCACAGACTTTTGTTGCAGAGGCCATTTAAAGCCTCCTTGGTTATTTGTTTTTGTTTTGATCTCTATATCATCATCGTGTATGTATTGGACAGTGCACTGGGTGCCATTTTGATATAATGGATATATTCATGAGCCTACTTTGATCATATGTTGTCTTCTATCTATATTCTAATGTTGTGTGTTTGGAAACATGAATGAAAATCTTTAAAATTATGTGTTTTTATAAAAAATAGATATTTAATGTATTTTTTACAACGACCAAGTCATTGAAATCGAGCCGACTGAGTCGATACCGAGTTGGAGTCGGAGTCGGAGTCGACCTTCGGTCGAGTCGGAGTTTTAAAACATTGGTTGTGACATCCTTCCCAACTCTCCTTACCTTGGCCCTGCACACATACCCAGACTTTTGCAAGAGGTTAGACACCAAAAACAATTCACATATTACCTTTTGGTGATGGCCTTTTACCAGTGACATCTTCTTGTAGGTATCAACATCCTGCATACATGTTGACACATCTCCCAACAATATTAGTTTTCAAGGGTCTTCATCTTTCCAGACTTCCATCATAGTCTTCACATCTTTCTGAGAGATTTCCTAGTCAAGTCTTCCTGATCCTTTGAATGTTGATTGCCTTCATCATGGTTGCATGTTTCACAATCTCTTCCATCCTCATGTCTTTCATTCCCAGGAGCTCTCAGAGTTCTTCAATTGCAGTCAACTACCTCATGCTTTATATGTGGACATATTATGTTGATTTCATCTAGTGTGACTTAAGTATTTTAGCATCCTTTCAGAGGAGGAGATCTTTTCCCTTTTGATCATGCTCGATCTCTGTTACTTGCAATCATATGACATGACATTACAATATTAAACAATTACAAGCATACATACCTCATTATTCCTCCAGGCTTCTTTCAACAGCTTTCTTGATTGAACAGATCTTCAATCCCTTGATCTGCTTCATCATGTCATCAGTCCTTCATCTCATGATTTCCATAAGTTGGAATTCTCGATGAAGCTCTTGTTGCCTTCCCAGACTAGGGGATCCTTGGCTGAGTTTTCTACCAAAGACTCTTCAGTATCTAGTACATCCCCATCTGGCAAATGTTCCCTTTGTCCTGGATGACTTCTTCCTTTCCTTTGATATTCAATCAAATTCCCAAGAGCTATGTTCTTCATGATCCATACGAGCTCTTGTTTCCATGATGCCATGATGCATCTTTGTAACGAATAAAATATATATATATTATATATATATATATATATATATATATATATATATATATATATATATATGTAAAAGATAATAATCATAAATAATAGTTAGTTAAGCTAGTAATTAGGTTGAAGAGGCATGTCTAATAGGACATGACTCTTCATGAAGAGACACTTGCTTGGCATATAAGTAAGCCTCTTGTTCTCATTTGTAAATTATTCATTCTTATTCAATTTATTTAATATAATATTTATATCCTAAATGGATATCTTGACATTCCAGGTCTTTTGGAGTAATTAATTTGTAGAAGGAACTTTGTTCGCTTCATTTGGTATCAGAGCAGTTCGGTGCTCTAGGTTGCTTAACCGGTGCATAGAGCTCGTTCACCGATCCAAGTCTTTGGCTATCGACTCTTCGTCAAATTTATTGCTGTTGCAGTCAAGCGTTTCACTAAATATTTGGGAGTTCTTCCTTTTCTCCATTTTTCTAGGCCTTTGGCCATAAAAAAAAACATTTAACCAAAAAAAAATACAAGTAAATAAATTAAAAAAAGAAGAAAAAAATTTAAAAGAAAAACAAAACGGATACAAAACCTCATACCAAGTATATTTAAAACTTTTTACGTGGAGAAGCCCGTGGTTTAAAAACAACCCACGGTAATTGCTCATGGTATTTTAAAAATTTAAGAAACAAAAACAAAAAACAAAAGGAATACGTTTTACTTTTTACATGGAGAACATTTTAACGGAGGTTTTAAAAACAACCCATGGTATTTTAACATTGTGACCGTGTCATATGAAAAGACATGATCTTTATATTTATTAAGTGGGTTGACATTAAAAAGTTATCAAGGGAGTAATTAAGTATATAAAAAAGGGACCAATTTATTATTAAAAAAAGAAGAAGTGAAACTATTACTATTTTAAGATAATAAAATTATTTTGAAAAGGAGTCTTAATATAAAGAACTACATACATATATAGAGGGTAACAATATAAAGGAGTATTTTTTTAATAAAAGGGTATTCAAGTTTTAACAATCCACATTAAAGGATAATATTTGAAAAATATATATAGAAGAAATAAGTGATATTTTATAATAAAAATAGCTCTAGTTGACATATTGTTTACGTAAAAACATCAAGGCAAAAATGGAGACTAGTAATGAAAGGTTTCCTAAAACCTTTAGTACATATGTTTACACACTATTTAAAATCAAAGGATCACTCACAGGAAGAGACATCATAATCTCTATCAGTCCTATTGAAAGAAGTAATTATGTTAGTCCTAAATGTGCTAATCAATTGGTGATTTCTGAATCAAATATAGTTGAAACAAATATTTTTGGCAAATAATACGATATAAACAATCTACACTTAAATATTGGAGATTATACTTTTACCTCACAATTCACCGTGCAAACCTTATCTCTTAATGATATTGATATTGTTTTGGGCTTACCCTGGATGGAAACTCTAGGTTCCTTTATTCTAAATACAAAGAAGAAGTTTTTAACATTTTCTTACGAGAAGAAGAAAATAACGCTCTAAGATTTTACACTAAAACCAAATTCAGTAACACCCGAAGATATCTCAGATATTTCAAAAGTAATGTTTCAAGAAGGTAAAAGGGTATTACAAAATATGCAAAAAGAAATTGACAAAATCAATGTTGACAAAAATGAAGAAGTTTCTCAACTTAAAAACCATAGTGAAAAATTGTTGACGCAAATTAAGAAACTTAAGAAGTATAAGAAGTCATTAGAAAGCCAGGTACAACAACTTATCAAGAAGGAAGCATCAAATGTAGGAATTCAAGTTGATGACAAAACAACAAATACCGATTTAGTGAATGTCACAACTTAGGAAGAAGACAAGCAAGTTGAAGAAAAGACGCGCTTGGATGTTGTAGTTCAAACAATGAACATCCCTAGTGAATGTTTCATAACCAACTCAACAACATCTTCTCTAGAAGAAAATATAAAAATTGCCACATGCCCAGTAAGGAAGAATCAAACAAAAAAAGTTCCATATCGGCATCCGAATCATGAGAACAGACAAATCAACCATGCTACATATTTGAACCAGTCAGAACCGAAACAACAAACTAATGTTCCAGAGAAGAGTAATGTAACCTCAACCCAGTGCTACGAGGACAAGTCGTTACAAAATTCCAGTTTTCAGAATGCTATATAGAAGATTAATCTCAGATGGTTTGATCCCTTCTCGATGCGATAATTTTGTTTGTCACGTAGAAGATCATATCAACTTGTATCGACGAAGATAATTGTTCCAAGACAGAAAGACGTTCGAAGCCGAAAAAGAGATCAAGCCTTTTTCAAAGACGAGCTTGGAGGACAAAGCTTTTTGAGGAAGGAGGCAATGTAACAAATAAAATATATAAATAATATAAATATAATTTAAAAAATAATAATCATAAATAATAGTTAGTTAAGCTAGTAATTAGGTTGAAGAGGCATCTCTAATAGGACATGACTCTTCATAAAGAGACACTTGCTTGGTATATAAGCAAGCCTCTCGTTCTCATTTGTAAATTATTCATTCTTATTCATTTTATTTAATATAATATTTATATCCTAAATGGATATCTTGACATTCCAAGTCTTTTGGAGTAATTAATCTGTAGAAGGAACTTTAATCTTCTCACCACAACATTTGGCTGCCAAGTCGCGAAGTCTGAGGATATTGAGATAGTCACATGCATATATTAATTGGTACAGAGTGTCCATATTTATTTTCTTCACGAACTTAGTATCCCAAACGCAAAAATCTTCGTTCCTTAGGTTCTTCACCGCGTATTTAAACTCATCTTCATCCCATTCTTCTGTCGCCCAACCTTACTGCTTCTCCTCCTTGGAAATCTGCGGATGATATTGAGGATCGTTAAACAAATGGAATGTGCAAAACTCCATCACTATTTTCAGAATGGCGGCGGACGCGTTAGGCAGAGGAATGACAGAGGGAGTGCCCAAGTCCTCTATCACCCACTTTATGAGCCCACAAATGGACGTCGCTTTTGACCACCGTTTAACCCATAGCGTTTGATGCAATGTTTAACGGAGGACAGGTCGCTTGACGGCAGGGGAACATAACCTTTTATCCCAGTTGACTCGTGGACCGTCGAAACAAAGCCCATGTATTGCTGCGATGTCCGTGCCTGCTTCACTGCATTGAAAACCAAAGACGCAGACACTGTTTCGGAGCGACTTGGTGATACGGTGTACGCAACAAGAAATTCATTACGTGACAAGAATTCAATTGCAAAAGTGTTGGGACTAGTTACTACTGTAGCAACATTGACAGAGGAAGGGGTATGGTGCAACTAACAGGTAGACGCTGATTTTGATACCATGTCGCCTTTACCAATCACCCCTGCAATTTTATCATTTGGACATAGTAGCCGAGTAGAAAACTCCTTGCGTCTTTCTTGAACGCTGGATTCCCAAAATCTAAAGAAATGGGAAGAGCAGGGTTGCTAAAACGCTGTGCACTTGGGGATTCACCACCATATCCTCGCAGTCCTGAAGGAACACGTGAACTTAGGTTCGTTGTACTCAAAAAATCACTCCAAGGAATTTGCTCCTTTGGTGGGTGTTTATACGGAAAAGCTGAAACTGCATATAATGCTTTCTTTATAGCGGTTGCATCTCTAGATATGAGAACGAGTTCACCAAAACTAAAAGCACAGGCTAGCAACCCATCTGTTGGCTGCATCTGGATTTGTGCCCCTGATTCGCTTCTTAAATTTTGAACGTTATTTCCACCTTTTCCAATCAAACTTCCAATCTGGCTGTTAGCAGCAAGCAATCTAGCTCCATCATTTTTGTCTTTTTCCTCATCTTCTTCAGAATCTTCTTTTCCTTCCTCATTGCATTCTATTTTTTTATCATTATCATCATCGTCATCATCTTCAATTCTTTTTCTTTGTCATCATCTTCTATTTCTTCATCATTATCATCATTTTCCTTATTATCGATTTTTGCATAACTTTCCTTAAAACATGTTGCTGCTTCGGCACATGATTTTTCTAAACGCTGAAATACTTCTTGAATTTTATTAAAATTCTCCATGGATTCAAGATGTGAATGTAATGGCATATTGTGTGGTGAACTGCGTTCAAAGACCAGTATGATTATATCGTGTGCCATGGCTTTGATACCACTGAAGCATAAAAACTATGCTGAAGTACGGAGGACTGATAGCTTGTAAGCTTGAATGTTAAAATACACAGAAGGTATTTAAAAATAATAACTTATTATTATATAAAAATGTATTAGATGATTTGAATGTACAATGAGGACCCTGCTTTTATATCTCAACAGGTGACCTTTTGTGAATGGGCATGTCTCTAGACATGCCTTTTCACTTAATTTAATGACTAATTAACCTAAATAATATTTAATTATTTAATATTTATATTTATTTTATTTAGCTAATTGTTATGAATTATATTCATAACAATTTTCTTACCATGATCACATCTGCAAGGACTTCTAATAGGATTCTTTTGAGAGGGAAACCATCTCATTCATAATGGAGATCTATTACTCCCTCTTTCCTTGATCCTTTCTTCAGCTTCCTCCATCCTTCAAGTAATCTTTCCATAGTACTATCTTGTCAACCTTTCCTTTGCACATATTTGAGTCTTTTGTCTTTCTCTATTCAGCATAGAGACCACAAAAAGTTGATTGAGGTAACCTTCTTATTCATGGACATTTGTTACCTTGCTTATCAATATCAATATCAATGATGATTATTTTCTCATCATTTTTCCCAGATCTCGTAACTGAGATCTCATGAAGCTATATCTTCATCATTCTCTAATGCATTTCATATAGTGTACTCTAGCATTTCATGTATCCTTCTTAAGTCTCCTTCCTTAAGAGATCTCATGACTTTAAAGGAGACCTTGATGCACTGACTTCTCTAAGGATAATGACAATCCTTCTCATTCCATTCAAGACCCTTGATGACTCATCCAATATTGGTCTTCTTGCAATCATGAAGTCATAAAACTAAATTTGATTATAAAATGAAAAGGTACTTACTTGATTGTGAAGATAAAGTATTCACCTAGATCATGTTGGCAGTAGTTGGAGCAGATGTTTTGATGCTTTCATTGACTGAGATCCTTGAAAGGAAGATTGCCTTCCAACAAACTGCTGATACATATCGAATTGAAGTTGCGTGCCATGATGCATAGCGATCCATTAGATAGTACAGCTTCTGATTCAAGTATTGTCCATATGCACTCCTATATATGCCTTTGAATCAAGTTCCCCTGAAATCTGATATCTTAAGTATTCAAACTGAGATACTGAGATGTTGTAGATGAACTTGTCAAAACTGTTGTCACATTCCCTGAGATCTGAAGACTGTTGACATCCGAAACCCTTGCTGTTGTAGACTGATCTCTGATCTAGGGTTTGATCATGACTAGGGTTTGATTTTCCATCCTTGAGCTTGCTAGAATCTTGATTCTTGTATGTCTCTTTTCTGCCCTCTCTTTGTCTGCTGGACCTTCCCTCTGATACCATGTTGAATAATCTAGGGCATTTAGAAATTACAATGATTCTTCTAATGCATGATAACAATTTGTGAAGTATTTATATAATTTATCTTATCTTGATCTTTCATTTATTATTAGTGTGTGTTTTCACTTCATCAAACTGCTATCAAAAACAAAAGAGACAAGAACACAAATGTTTGGCTTTTTGCCAGGGCCAAAACCTCTCCTTGGAGAGGAAAACCCACGCAAAATTCTTCTTATAGAAATTCCATTGACGAATACCAAGACCATGACCCTTGATACATTCTGCCACGCCAAGACCAAGACATCAATTCTCTTCTTGGGGCACTGCAGAGATCATTATCATCACTGCTGCACTACTGCATCATTGATATCTTTGTTACTGCTGCCATCATTGATTACATCATTGCTGCCCCATGATTGTCCCTTGAAATTATCACAGAAGTGATCTCTACATCTTCAACGAGATCATGATTTTACAAGAACTAGATCATGACTTTGTCACTGATCATTCATGTCATAGCTCCTTCTATTATGCCGAGAATGTGGCTGTCACTGTCATTACTGCAGCAGCACTTAATGCTGCTTGAAACCCTTGTCACTGCTTCTCATTGTACCCAGACTTACGAAGTTCTCTTTCAACATGATTATGTAAGATATGTGTGCCGAGACTGAGGTTGCACCTTTAGGATCATAGTGATCTTCCATCTGAGACAGAGAGAACAATAAGGGTTTCGAAGTCCTCATGCTTATGAAACAGATCCACCGAGAGTGTGATCTTATCTTTCCATCTAGGTCGAGACAGTGATAGTTACTGCTTCTCATTATGTTAAGATTATTATGCTCCTTTGCTGTCATGAATCCGAGGCTGATCAACTGTGTCACGTTGATACTGCGGCTCATCAAGACTGGTACTATCCGAGACTTCTTATGCCGAGATTATCCATCCATCTGAAGTTCCATCTGCTCCTCTTTGTCTCTGAGATGTAGCTTGCCTTTCTGCTCTTTCTAGCAATCCGAGACCTAGTCTGTCTGCCGTTAAACCCATCCGAGGTGCAGACAGACCCTTGATCTCTTGCCCTAAGGTGATGTGGATCTGCTCTTTCTGTTCTCATGCGAAGTTTCAGGTAAAGAACCCGAGATCTGTCTATTCTTATTTGCGGAGACCTGTACCCATCTTCACACGAAGTTTCAGAGAGAAATGCAAAACTGATCTACATTTTGTGGATACCTTGATGGGGTATTTATAGTGGTGAGCCACCTATATTTGAGCCGACATGAACCCATGAATCGTCATGACTATTTTCTTGAGCTGACGTGAATTTCATTTATTAAATTAATTCTATTTTGGAGCCGACATGAAGAATTTCTTCTTGTTTTTGCTTGCAGACTTCTTGGAGGATTATGCTTGGTCTTTGGAGGGCTTCTTCACAACTTTGTGGAATTGTATACATTTACATAAACTCATGAAGAGTTTCTATACATATGACATGACTCTTTGACATATAAATAAATCCTAAAGACATCAAGGAGAAGTCTTTCACCTAGTGACACTTCTTGCTTATGAAACCCGTGTAGTAAGGCATACACAAAAAATTTACTCTCTTTATTACATCATTTACGAATATCGTGTCAGCATGAACACAAACCTAGTTACATTTTCTTCAACACCAACTTCAGATTTCGGTCTAGTATTTCAGAACTTCAGCTTCTATTACAGGTCTGCAATTTTTTGCAGCCCTCCTACAGCGGCTGCTTTTCGCATGTGTGAGTGGTTTAGGGCAGAATAAGGTTCTTTTCTCCTTCGCTTGGCTTGATCTTCTTTCTTTAGGTATTCGGCCTTCAAGGTTGATATTCTAGTTTCGGACTTCGGTACTTTTAGTGGACTGCAATTTGTGGTTTTGCTGCAACAAAGTATGCCCTAATTCTTTTGCACGTGTGAGAAGATGTAGCCCAAAACAGTCCTCAAAACTTCGCTCTGTCTTCCTCTAGTTCTTCTCCTCCTCGCTTACCTCTTTTATCTCATTTTTGTCCTTGTAATCGAACTTGTTGGATGATCAACATATGAGGTTGAATGTCTTCTTATATATAAGCTTCTAGGGAGCTCTAATGAGGCTGACTTCATCACTCTAGGCCGACTTATCTCTTTGCAGGCCAACTTGGTCTTGGAGGGAGACTGTTGACTCTTTTGACTCATAATAAATTCCTTTTACATGATACAAAATGGCAAATAGGGTCTTTTACATATGACAGTGACTCTTTGACTTCTTTGACTCTATGATAAAGCCTTAGAAGCACACAATGGGTACTTGACCTAAACAATTTGACCTAGAGCATGAAACCCATGCTATAAATAATAATAATAATAATAATAATAAAATTTTCTTTTGGCAAATACATAAGAACAAGAATACATAAGACATTATGAAGACCGAACCTAGTTACATATTTCAACACTCAGGACAAGACTGGCTAGTTCAGACTGGTTTGGACTGGTTTGTACTGGTCCACCAGTCCGGTTTGACTCCTGAACAATTTAACTGGCCAGTTTGACTGGTTCCAGTTCAAACTGGGCTGGTTTTTAAAACTAGGATTTGTAATTAATTTGTTTTCTCCAAAAGTGGAATATAGAAACATTCATAAGCAATGTTTACCTATTATCTTTCTTTGGACATTACCTTTGCCTTTAACAAAGTACTCTTGGCCACCAAAAGCCAATGTCTTAAACTTGCTATTATCTTCTGCAAATTCAATAAAACAATCATTATTGTTATTTATGTGTCTAGAAGTACCCTGATCAATGTACTAATCAACAGATGTATCTCATTTTGCGTTTTTGTATAATGTTATGGAGGCATAAAAGTCTTCTTGTTTGTGCTCAACACCATTGGCCTGATACATTCTAGATTGCTGCCCCTTTCCAGACTGTAGCCATTGATTTTGTTGTTCATTCCACAATTGTTTCCTACACACTTTGCAAATACGGCAGATTTTTTTCACAATAAAAGCACTTTATTTCTTTATAAGGTTTGTTGTATGATAACATCTGACTCTGTCTTTCACTTCAGCTACATAATGGCCCAAGAAAACAATCGTACAAATTCATTGAAATTATGTGTGCATAATGATGATATCCAGGGTAGAACTGCTTTTTATTGTGTGATTTCTTGAACAAGATTCTAGAAATCGAACCTTATGTTCAACCATATGAGTGAGTCTATTGTTATAAGTTCTAGAACAATATGTTTAGAGGTCAGATATGAATAGTGATGCATGGTTATTTGCAACAGCTAGTGCCTCTATTCTTTTACAATGACTTTCATAACTAACTATGCTTTTTGGTTTACGTGGAACAGGCTGTTGACTGCAACAGTTGCATGGCCAGATCCCGCTGTTGTGCAAATTGGAGTCATTCTGTCTACACTTGGAGCAGCTTTACAAAGCCTTACAGGAGCTCCTAGGCTGCTTGCTGCAATTGCCAATGATGATATACTACCCATACTAAACTATTTTAAGACTCCTGATGGTGGGGAACCACATCAAGCAACTCTTTTCACATCACTAATCTGTTCTGGTTGTGTTATCATTGGAAGTCTGGATGTTATTTCACCTGTGATCACTATGTTTTTCCTCCTGTGTTATGGAGGGGTCAATCTTTCATGCTTTCTACTTGATTTATTAGATGCTCCGAGCTGGCGACCTCGATGGAAGTTCCACCATTGGAGCTTCTCTCTAGCGGGTGCTCTTCTATGTTTAGGTATTTGTTGTATTATTGTTCATATTTCAGGCAACGAATAGAAAGACAAATAAACTAATCTCTGCTAATATTCATTTGATTTGCCTAACTTTGACTTTTTGGTTGCTTTGACAGTGATAATGTTCCTCATATCCTGGACATTTACAATTACATCTCTGGTACTAGCAAGCTTAATTTACTATTATGTCAGTATACGGGGAAAAGCAGGTGATTGGGGTGATGGTTTCAAGAGTGCTTATTTTCAATTAGCACTGCGCAGTCTTCGTTCTCTTGGAGGTTTGCTTTCTTTTATTCTTTTTATAAATCTGAGAGGCTCCTATATTTATTTATTTTGAATCCATAGAAAATAAATTCTCAACATTTTGAAAAAATGATCGACTACAGGGCTGATTTAAAATAACGTTGAAGCATATCTATATTGATTGGAGTATCTTTGATAGTACGGGTAAACATCTGCCATTGATGTCAGAATGAATTGTAAATAACATCATTGGTGTACTGGCTTCTTGTACAGCAGTGTGGTCTTTAAACTTTTCATTACATTTTCCACATTATGAGCATTCTTCTGACTGAAAAATAAATGTTAGAAGGAAACAAAGAGATTATGTTAATGTCCACCAGTGATCAAAATGGGCCAGTTCCACTAAAGGTATGCTACTAAGTTGCACGAAACGGGGAAACGGTTACGAGTTTCCGAAACGGGAAGCGATACGAAACACGACCTCCCCAAATTTTGGAAACGGGGAAACGCGAATATATATATATATATTATATATTATAAGGACATTTAAGAAATATGTGCAATCATAAAGCATATATGATACATTCTAATTTATTACATTATGATAAAATTGTCAATTATCAATGCATAAACTATAAGTCTCTAAATTTACATCACATTTACTCATGAATGATCACATCATGAAAATAGAAATATCCAAAACCAACCACGAGAAATTTCTAATTTCTTGTCTCGTGCTTGATTGGGAGTCTCCTCCTACATAGTCGAACAACCTTAGTGCTCTTGATTAAATACAAGTTTCATACCCTAGTACCCTACAAGCCCTTCAGTATTGGGAGTCTCCCCTGCATAGAGGGCTTGGTTCTCTTGATTAAATACAAGTTCCATACCCTAGTACATGATAAAATCCAATGGAAACATTGCAATCCCCCAATCCTGAATCCTGAAAAACAGATAAGTCTGCTGGATTTTGAGTGAGATCTAAAATTCTACTTTCTCCATATGAAATCCAATGAGGGCAAAACCACTCTCAAACATCCTGAGTCATTTCATCCTTTTACTTTAAGAATTTAACATTACCATGAACTGCATATCAACACTAGGGCAAAATTTCACTTTTATAACTTTAGACAGGCATCTAGAAGCAACTAGAAGTCACTAGGATAACCTAAAAATAAATAAGAAAACAAACTAAATTTAAAAAAAAAAATACAAGTAAAATGCTGAAACGTGAGTCGTACGGCCCTAAAATGCATTTCAGGCCGTACTGGCCACGTTTTAGTTTCGTGAAACGTGGCAGTACGGCCTGAAACGCGTTTCAAGGCCGTACCAAACGCGTTTCAGCGTTTCGTACCCGTTTCCGTACGGAAATGCCCCCTTGCCCTACGTTTCCTGCAACATAGGTATGCTATCAAACATCAATAACAAATATAGTGCTAAAACTAAATTTTAACTTAACTAAAGAACTTCAAAAGTGCAATAAAGAAAGGAAATCCTAACTGCATATGGTAACACCACAGAATGATGAATAGAAGATAGCGTTGGAAGTGTGAAATTTCCTTGAAATGCAGCAACTGGAATTTATTTTTCTAACTAATCAACTATGCAGTTTATTTTGTTATAGAAAAATAAAGAATAAATCACACTGCAAGTTCTGCATAATAAAAACACTACGGAAAATATATTGGAAATTGATAAAATAGATGCACACATACAATAAAAGTGACAACGTCGTTTTTGGACAAAAGTCCCCATAAAAACCCAACTGGGAAAACCAGTGCAGTAGATTAGGGTTTATTTTGTTAAATGCAGTAGCGAAATCTGAGTACAGTGTTTGGATGCCCAAACTGGCTATCCTCAGAAAATAATCTAGGCAAAAATAATTGTGAGACAATTTGTCTCACTTGACAATGATCTCAGCTCCAAATATGGCTCTAACTAGGCAGTTCGAAAGCCCCTGCGTTCGCCTTTGCACAGGCTAAACTTGCACTGCCTGTGGAACTGCTCTGATGCTGTTGTTCTGTGGCTTGCCCAACTCAACCTTTGGAAATGATTCGCTTGGCCTTCTGGAAATTTTCTCGGCCACCAACAACTGAATCCACCTCCTCTCTAGCTAAATCGAACTACCCTTTAAAGCTGTCTACGTAGGCCTTGCACAACGTCATTGAGGAATAACTTGGCCCTCATGCTGTTGACTCTATGACACTGGAAATCCACCGGAAATCACTTATGCTACTCCCTCTCACTTCTGCTTTCCTTCTGGCTCGAAGTCTTCTTCCCTGTGTGACTTCTGTAGTTGGATAGCTCGATCTACCAAGGAACTCGCTCTCCTGATGTATCTATCTCCATCCCCATCAACCCGCTCTTATACTCTCTTGTTGGTGAACCACCGACCATGATTAGGTCCTCATCAATGGCTAATATCATCTCAAACTCAATCCGTGTGAGTTTTTAGAGCATTCTCACCTTTCATTAATTAATTCCTATTAATTAACCAGTTTTTCTAAGTTAGACTTGTGAAAATTTTAAATGATTGTTAATTAATTTAATTAAGGCGTTTCTCAAGCTTATCTCGTGAAACTTTTTCTAGGTTTTGAAGGTCTCGTGTTCTTAACCTCTTTGAGACAAATCGAGACTAGAACACTTGTCTGATGCTACAAAGCTAACACTCACTTTTAGCCAGAAAGGTGTTCTACTGTGTTCACTTGTAACATCTTCCCTCACGTTGCTAAGGTCTAACATCTGTGACCACCTGTCACTGCCCACCAAGCTACTATGCATACTCTGATTCATCTGCTAACCTTGTAGTTGAACCATCTTGCATCTGCGCTACTGCTGACACTGCATTGTGCCACCCTATACTGTTGCCAACTCTGCTCTGTACTAGAACTGATCTCATGTTGCTACTGTTACTGTAACAACTGCAACTGAGAACCATGTACGGATCCACTATGTCCCTGTATTGATTCTGCGTCTATCACCTAATTCTCTGACTACAACCAGTATCTGCAATTGTCTACTGAGAAATTGTCTATGCCCTGACTGATTCTGTGCCCCTCAATCGTTGATTGCTACTAGTCTCTGCAACTGTCTCTCAACAATTGAATGCACCAACTTATTAAAATTTGTAACTAGGTTCGGTCTTCATAATGTTTATTGTAATGATGATTTTATATATTTGATATTAAAGACCCTCCAAGACCTTATCAAACAAGTCGATCTACAAGAAGGATCAAGTTGGGCTCATGGACAACAATTCGACCACCTAAGAAGCATATATATATAACAGACATCGACCTCACTTGAAGATCATGCAATTATCTCACAAGAAGTTCGATCAAGAAAGAAGAGACCTAAAAGAGTGAAGAAGAGGAGGACTAGAAGAAGGAAAGAAACAAAGTCTTTGAAAGTTTTTTTTGGGTTATCATCTCCTCACATGTGCGAAGATTAGGGCTACATCACTACAACAAGATTGAAGTGCAGAGAGAAGATGAATTAGGGCACCTAAAGGTCTACTTTGCAAGTCGAGTTCCAAAGAAGGAAGAACCAAGTCAAGTGGAGGAGAAGGAAGTTTTAGTTTTTGTAGCATCAAAGGTGTTCTAGTCTCGAAACATTGTGGAGGCTAAAACACAAGATTTTTCCATAACCCAAAAATTGTTTCTGGAGATTTCACCTAGAAGTGTCTCAGTTAGATTATTAGCCTATTTTTAAATATTTCTGAAGTCTAAACTTAGTAAAAGGGGTTAATTAATCAACATTAATTGAGAAAGGTGTGAATCAGCAATAGGCAGGTTGACTTGATTTGCCTTTATTCCAGGCTGAGCGTGTAGCAGACTGCGTAGGGGTGACGTAGAAGCTTCGCAGAACAAGGTGGATGACTTGCTTTTCAGGGGCAGTCAAGTGTCAGGATTGCTCAGAGTGAGGGTAATTTCCCTCATATAATTTTGCTAGTATTTTCTCTGTAGGATTGCCAGTTTTCAGCGAGCAGATTGTACTCAGATTATTTCACTGCTAATTAATAATATAAAACCCTCAATTGCTACACCGGTTTTCCCAAGTTGGGTTTTTCTAGGGGCATTTGTCCAAAAATAAGTGTCAAATTTATTGCGTGTGCGCTAATATTTTCTCAGTTTCGAGTTTATCATCCACCATATTCTTATTTGTGAAGATTGCAGTGTGATTAATTCGTTGTTTCCGTAGCAATCAACTAAATAATTAATTATCAGGTAGAAGAATTAAATCCAGCTGTTGCAATAGAATTTCGGTAGTGAAATTTTGCCATGGTATTAGAGCGATTTTGATCAGACAGGGAAGCTCAAAAGCGAAAACAGAAATTCGCTATTTAGAGGAAGGAGCAGGACAAATATTTGGGGGTTGCGCAGAGCCTAATCCAGGCAGTGTGAGTTGCTTGAGCAAGTTCGATTTTCAGTGCAGGTGGGCAAAAAAATATTCGACTTGCCAGTTTGAATGATTCCAATAGGCAAACGGAGTAACAATCTAGTATTTTCACTGGGCAGATTCCTTGTTTGGGTGTAGAAGTTTTTTGCAATAATAGAATCAGCGCCGGGTGGAAGAGAAAGGCACACATAGAGAGAAATTTCTCTCTGAGGATTTCTAGCCTAGAAATCGAAATGTTCTTGTTGCAGCTGGCAGATTTCCTCACTCCAGGAAGGAGTGCGAGTAGTAGAGCATCCATCCAAGTAGGAGAGGGAGGAGTTTTCGGTTTATTTTTTCCCAGTTTTTGAGATTCGCAGTTTTTGCAGCTTTGCAGAGATGGCCGTACAAGATTGCCAGAGAAGGTTGTGCGAGTTAGCTAGAATGCAAATTTGGACAAAAGATCGACTTCCTATCATTAGAGAGAAGTGTCGAAGGAATTGCAAGTTGTCTAGTGCGAGTTGCAAAGCAAAGAAAGGTCCCAGTAAGGGACAAGGCTTGAAAGGAGGTAGTGGGGCATCAAATCCAGGAGGAGGATGAGCTTGACACTCTAGTGTGCCAGAATGGGCAGGGTCCAGTGCAAAAGCAACAAGGAAACCAGTTAGATTAGTTCCAGATTATTGCAGCAGGATCATCACTTTTGCTACAGGGGCCCATAGTATATAGTAATAGATTCAGTGTCAGTGGGTGTTGTCAATCATTTAGATGACAATTGCAGATCTAGTTGCAGTTAGTACACGTGAGACAACTGCAGAGCTAGATGCAGTGACACAAGCAGTGTGATTTGCCTAGTTGTAGTATGCAGGTGCAATTTTAGCCAGAAGATTCGCAGCATAGAGCTATGTAACCTAGTTTCCAGTACAGGAGGACAGTGCGAGCTGCCAGGTGGGACTAGAGAGATTTCCCATAGGGAGATCAAGACTGAGAGGGAGTCTACTTTCAAAGGGAGCAACCCTATGAAAGCTAGTACTTTTGGATTTGGGGAGATCAGACTCATTACTGCAGTAGTTGCAGTCGCAGTTCAGACACATCAACAAAGTAGTAGCAACAACAATATGAGTAGATTAGAGTTTGCATGTATGCAACTATACCTCCAGGATTGAGATGGGGTGATATGGAGCTATAGTCCCAGAGTTGCACAAAGGTTTAGGAGGGTCCATTAAGGTGTCTTCATGGATCATTACCTTGCTACAAGGGCCCACAATATTCAGTGGTAGGATGGATTAGTGTCAGTGATGTAGTTAGATTCCAGAGTGACAATTGCAGACTAGTTGCAGTGAGGTGTTGAGGAGCACATAACAGTGTTGACAATAGAGCAAGAGGCTCAGTAGCAGGGTCAGCGAAAACACAAATTCCCCAATGGATAGTGCAGAGGCTAGTAGCAGTTAGATGCTTAGGAGATAGTTGCAACACAAAGACACAATTAATTCAGTATTTTGGACGCTTCTTAGTTGCAGTGGTTGTAGTTGCAACAACAACATATGAGAGGGAGTTGCAATGCAAATGTAGGGTTGGCAGTAGCATAGCAGCAACACAGATGCAACATCAAAGCTGCTCAGTGGTTGGTGGGTAGTGGTAGGAAGTCACAGTGGCCAGACATCAACATCGTGATAGAGGGTGATACAGAGACAGGGTGTTGTGACAGTAGTGCAGCACTAGAACACCTTCCTCGCTAAGATAGAGTGTTAGTTTTTGTAGCATCAGAGGTGTTCTAGTCTCAAAACTTTGTGGAGAGGCTAAAACACAGGGGTTCTCCATAACCCAGAAATCGTTTATGGAAAATCCACCTAAAAGTGTCTCAATTAGATTATTAGCTATTTTTAAATCTTAATTAGTATTAACTGAGAAAGGTGTGAATCATCTAGAAACTCACACAGATCGACTGTGAAATAATCTCAGTCCTTGATTAAGTTTTAATCTTTGATGTTGGAGGTCCAACAAGAGATTATAAGAAGAAGTCGATGGGTAGATGGAGAACATACACACACTTGAGATCGATTTCCTTGTGCAGTTCAATTCTCCAGAGAGCAACAACAGTTACTGGAAGAGTTCAAGCCAGAGAAGGAAGCAGAGATAAAGAGGGGCAAGGACAATGAAGCTGGAGGAAGATTTTCCAGATCCAGTTAGTACTTTGCAGAGAGGCCGAGATTTTCTCCAGGAGGCTACTTAGAGGCAACACAAAAGCCTCAGAATGGTAATTGAATTTTGCTGAGGTGAAGTTGATTTTAAATTGCAGAGGCTAGAAAGCATTTCTAGAGTGCCAAAGAGACAGTTTCCCAATTAGTAGTAGGCAAGACAACTTGATTTGTAGTTGTTCTAGGTCGAGCATGTAGTAGATTATGCAAGGGTGATGCAGAAGCTGCGCCTTGCAAGGTGGATGGCTTGCTTTCCAAGGGAAGTCAAGTGTCGGGATTGTTCGGAGTGAGGGTAGTTTCCCTCATATATTTTGGCCAGTATTTTCTCTGCAAGATTTCCTATTTTCTACATCCAGATTATACTCAGAATTATTTCATTGCTGCTTAAAAATATAAAACTCTCAGTTGCTACATCAGTTTTCCCAAGTTGGGTTTTTCTTGGGAAATTTTTCCAAAAATAAGTGTGTCAAATTTATTGTGTGTGTGCCACTATTTTCTCAATTTCTAGTTTACCATACACAATATATTTATTTGTGAAGACTGTAGTGTGATTAATTCGTTGTTGTCGTAGTAATTAACTGAATAATTAATTATCAGTTAGAAGAATTAATTCCAGTTGCTGCAATAGAATTTTAGTAGTGAAATTTTCACAAGAAGAAATCACCATCTTTTCCACACGTGCAAGAACTAGGGTTTCTATAGTAGCCAAAAATTGCAGTTAAGAAGTTGTTGGGTTCGAAGTTGTTGGAAGTTGTGAAAGTTGACTTGTTCTTGGAGGGTTCTTTGTCAAGGGTCATAGGTCTTGGAATTTGTCATTTGAAGTGCTATAAGAAGAGAAGAGTTCTTGTGGGTTTTACTCTCAAGAGGAGAGGTTTTGGCCCTAGTTTACAACCTACATTTTGTGTCGTCTTGTCTCATTGATCTTTATTCTTTCCTAGCTATTTGATGATAGAAAACACAATAATAATCAAGTCTAAGAAGAAGCTAATCAAGTGAAGTACAAAGACATCACAAGCAATTATCGGAGTAATTGAGCTGCCCCTAGATTTTTCAACACAATTGACACTAGACATGCTGCTATTGAATCAGGTTCTCCACTATACCCATTTGTTCTCTGAAATAGATGAACTTAGCTCTCCTCAAAGCTTTCGTGAGTATAATTGCAACCTGCTCTTTTGTGGGAACATGTTGTAGCTGCATTGCTCCATGTTGCACACAATCTCTAATGAAGTGATATCAGACGTCTATGTGTTTTGACCTATCATGAAGCACTGGATTTTCAAAGAGCTTGGTGCAACTCTAATTACCACAGTAGATACTAATCACCTCCAACCTCTGATTGAACAAGCTCAATAGCAGCTTCCAAAGCCAAATAGCTTCAGACGTGGCTGTGCTAGTTGCCATATACTTTGCTTCTGCAAAGCTTAGTGCTACTGACTTCTGCATCCTGTTGTACCAAGAAATTGTTGAAGAATCTAGGGCACTTAGAGTTAATGAGATTCTTCTTGGCTTGATAACTATTTGTGAGGTATTTTAACTTTTTCTTTTTAGCACAATCTTCACTTGTTATTATTAGAGTGTGTGTTCTTAGTGTTAGTGTCCTTTAGTCCCAGTGATCAAATTTACTCTTTTCATATTGTTAATAGAGTCTTTGGTCAAATTATTATGTTTTCAAATAAAATTTGACATCTTTTGGTTGTCAGAAAGGTTCTAAGTCATTGTCTAGGTGTAATGCTACTCCCTTGCCATGGTCATCAAGGTCAATAAATCAGTTTCATGAGCCTTTGAGTCACCAAGGTCACTTTTTCCTTTATTAGAGGGTCATCATTAAAGAAACTGAAAGAAAGAGTCATGGTGTCATAAGGTTGATCATGAAAATGTCATGAATGTCTTGTTGGTCTTGTCTTGTTGGTGTGTGATCATCATATCTCCATTTAGGTTCATATCATTCATCATCCAAAATTAGCAAGGTGTCATGAGAGTTAGCAAGTTAGGAAATAAAGTTTCTCAAAGGGAATTAAAGATACATGTATATCACTTGTAAATATAATGTTTCCTATGGAAAAAATGATGCTGCAGTCAAATCACATCACTAGTCATTTAATAAAGGTACATATGATGTCATTCAACTACCAAGGCAAAAATCGAGTTTCAAGCTAATAAAGGGCACTAAAGCATTCAAAAACTTCATTTCACCATCTTGCCTCTTTACCATCGTGCCTCATCACAACCATTAGACCTTCGAAATTCCATCACCCATTGCTTTTTCCATCAGCTTGCTGCGTTTCGGCTATGCATCTGCTGCGCTTTTGAAGATTCGTTTCGTTTTTAGTTTTGGAGGTCAAAGAAAGCAAACAAGGGCTCATTTCTCATTCAACAAGCTTCAAACACTCTTGAACAAGTAAGTAAACCTTTCATCAACCCTTTGATGTAGTGTTTTCCCTCTGAAAGTGATTAAATCTCCTCTCGTAGGGTTTTTGCCGCAATTTTAAATTTTAATGATCTTTTCTTCATTCCAAGGAGAAGTTCCCTAGTTTTCTACCCACATACACTCGTATACACTTATTAAACCCCCTTTCCCAACCATTTCCCATACCTGTTTCCCTCATCCCATCATTGCTCCCCAAAAACCCAAGCCCTTGCTGCGCTTTTCTTGCGTTTTTGGGTTTTCACTATGCCTTTCATTTTTTCCCCTTCTTCCCTCACATTCTAAGAAATTTCACTACCAAAGTATCCTTAACATCTACCCCTACCCCTTAAATTTTTCCTAAAATTTTCCCTAACTCCTATCCCCTCCATATCCCTCCCTAAACTAGCTCCTCCTTTTCCCTTGTTTTGTAGCCTTAGACCCCTACCCTTTCTCCTCTCAAACTAGGATTTTTAGTCAAACAAAGCCAAGAACATGGCCAATGAAAAGAAGAAATACAACAAGGGGGGACAGATCTCAAGATATGAGCCAACTCATATGCAAGAGATCAATGCTTCAGAGTTCATCAAGAGGTCATTTGAACAAGTAGGTTGCCTAGGGTTTTGTGCGAAAGTATAGGAGGTGGGCTACCATTGTGAGCTGACTAGTCTATTTGTCACCAATTTCAAGAGCAACAAGACCACCATAGCAGGGATGGACTTCCTAGTCTCAGCAAAGGCTATAGCTTCAACCACTAGTATCCTCAATCAAGGAGAAATTTGGTTTAAGGGGATGGGTTTGGACATTGAAAACTACAAAGTGTTCCCGAAACCACAGTATAGGGAAACCCCATCTCATATCTTTCCTAGCAGGAAATTATTGGATAAATATACTCCTTTGATGAAGATGATTATGAAATATTTCACTTGTGAAGGTAGGTTCAGTAGGTTATATTAGTATCACATCATGTTGTTGATGCATTTCACATCCATCAAACCACTAAACCTACCAAATTAATTGTTTAGAAGCCTGGTTAAGATGACTGAAAAGGTGCAGACTAAGGGGAAAGATCATCAAGCAAGATTATTCCATCACGCTTTGGTCAAAGTCATAGTTCTCCACCAGCTCACACAGGTCAATATGTCATGGGAAGCATTCTTGGAGGCAATTGCTCTCTTGCCTATCTTTCATTAGTCCAAAATCCTCAATACTCCTACATCATCTGGGCCACAAAGACCTGGGTCATCTAGCATACCATTAGTGACGAAAAGACGCCTAGGGCAGAGGTTTCACAAACATACAAGAAGGGTAAGAGGTTGGTTTTTGCCCCTAAGATAGAAAGGGACATGCCTACTCCTAAACCTATGTCTAGGGCTCAAGCAAAAAGAGTGCCTAAGGAGGTTATTATTGAAGAAGTTCAAGCTGAAGCCATGAGAGATCAATCACCTAGGGATAGACGTGATTCACCATTGCAACATCATGAAGAGGTACCCCCTGAGGTAGATATCACTAATCATGGAGATAAGGCAACAAAAGACATCATTAAAGAGCAGCAAACACAGTTCAAAGAGTTACAAGAAGACCTTTCTAAAGCCAATTTCATGTGGCTTTCTTGAAACAAGAGAATAGGCAACTGAAGCTAAGCCTAATGCAGCAATTTAAATCACATGAAGATTCTCCCTCATCTACCAGAGCAGATCTTTTGGCAGCCAAGGACAAGGAAAAGCAGTCACTGATGTAGAGCAAATGGAAGACACAAACCTTCAGAGACAATCAAAGAGACCTAAAACAAGAGCAATGGCAACGAAAGAACAACATGACAAAGAGCCATCTCCTCCTCAAGCACACAAAGACCTCAATGACCCCATAGCTACTGGTTTTGAAGAGAACATGGAGTATTGGCTTGAATAGGGGAATGAGCATTTAGAGAAACTTTTGAAGAAGGCAAACAGAGATGTCACCATGCAGAGGAATATGGCTAGACATTATTATGGAAGGAACATGGTTTCTAGGGTTAAGGTCAAGAACATGAAGGGAAAACTCAAGAAAGCCCTTAAGAAGATCAAGAAGAGGGACAACCTTGACCTTCTAGCTGATGCATCCTTAGTGGCCTAAATGCAGCTCAGAAAACAAGAAAAAGCAACAAATTTTTGAAAATTTGAGGAATTTTTGCACACAATTAAAGGGTACTCTACAGAAACACAACGTGTGCTTGCTATGCTTTTTCCCAGAGGATCCAAATGAAGATTGGAAAGCATGTGGAAGTGGCTTTTGATTAGCACATTCCAAAAATCTACTTGGGGTCACTTGTTAGCTCATGAATTTTCAGAAAAAGGCCAAAAACCACCTATTTTTCACCCTTCTGCCACTGTTTTGGGTCACTCGCTGCGCTTCTAGAGTTGTTGTATTCTAATCAGTTTTGAGGTGTCTTAGAGATGTATTTTTAGTGAATTGAAGCTTCAGAGGTGTAGTAGACATCCTAAGCTACCTATACCAACCTTCAACAAAGTTTAAAGATCCCTCAAAGTCATTAAAACATCTTGCCAAAGTTTGATGCACTTTTGCTGTCAGTTTGCTGCACTTCTGCAATCATTTGTTGTGCTTTTGTGGAGGAGGCTTGTTTCTGCGTTTTGATGGTCAAGAATTGACCTTGGTAGATGTAATTTGTCTCTCTTTGATTTTACATGATGTAATTAAGCATTCTAGTGATGGCTAGAGTTGATTTCCTTGTAATTAAAGCTTTCGAAGTCAAATTAAATCAGTTAGTGTGAAAAGGGAATTGGTTTCTAACCTCCCTAGTTTTTGGCAATGGTTGGAGAAAATGATGTAATTAGTTCCTAGGATGAAGGATTCGACCCCCAAGAGGGGGGATGTTTTTTTTCTTCTATATGTAGTTAGAATGAACTCATAGAGAGGGTTAGATATTGGAAACTCATGCTCTTGAACTAGTCTACTTGATATTGGCAGAAATATATGTAGTTGCAGTTTGTTGACAGGGTTTCAGTGATTTAGTATTGGGTGATTCAGAGATTGATGATGCTAGTGTTGATTGATTGTGTGCTTCAATGATATTGATGGGTCCAGTATGAAAATTGGATGAAACGTGGCCTTCAGATTATGGTGTTGTGCTTCAGGAGTATCCAGTCTGAAAATTTATGAAACATGGTCCCTGGAAGAAAGAAAAGGTTGTAACCTTCTATAGGTCGGCACCTACGTACCAATACATCAGCTAGTACAAGAGCTAAGGGGGTTGTAGCTCCCTTCCAGGAGAAGCTGGAGAACGAGAGGAGGTTGTAACCTTCTGTAGGTAGAAGTCTACGTACTGGTATAACGCTGCACCGGTACAGAAATATTATAAAAAGAAGTTTCTTATTAAAAGAAGATAGAGACGAATTGCAGCAGGTGGATTTCACCCACATTGGGTTTCCACCTTACATCATGGTGTTCATGTGTGCTTCTTGTGTGATGATCTGTTCTGTTTTGCTGCACCTGTTTACTGTTCATATGGTTAATAAAGTTCTGATGCACTAACTAAAGATCAACATTTAATGGATTAAATGAATCATAAGTTTACTGGATATACGCTAGTTGCATTAGACACAGTTGCGTGTACACGCAGGTTCCCTTAACTGAAATAGCGTATATGAATCTGAATATGGAAATGAAAAAGTGATTGATTTGATAATACTGATTCACCCCCCCCCCCCCCCCCCCCCTCTCAGTATTATTTCCAACACTACACATCTTCAAAGAGCATTGGATGCCAGATGATTACCCACTCCATTCTTTCTTCCAAAGTGAAGAGAAGAATGTTGTGTCTATCTCTGCCTCTCAATTGGGGAAGATTGCCCATTCCTTGAAGGAATGTACCCAAGCTCCCTCTGACCAAGAACTTGCCCAAGCTCCCTCTTAGCTAGGGACTCTCCTATACATCAACAACTTCTTCTTCGTGGGTCCTTCAGCTGCTTGATCAACTTCTCTTCTTGATGTCATAAAATTTAGTTGAGCTTCTTCCTTGTAGGGCAACAACCATCAATCACTTTCCTCTTTAGTTCGTCATGTCATTCATTTCTTCATGGAAAGTGGCTTTCTTCATATCTGGAACCTTCGTCATATGGCTACTTCTTCCTTATCATGTTTCTTTTAGGAGTTTCCATTCACCACATGAACGCTAGTTGTACTTGTCCTTTCAATTCTTGTCCTAGTAGCCCTGCATGAATTCATCCATATATTATTCAAGAAATCATAACATTAAATCAAGTCGTACCTTTCAAGATGGCCCTTCACCATGACATTTTGCTGTAGGTATCAACATCGTGTATACATGTTGACACATCTCCCAAAGATATCCATTCCGGGAGATTTCCTAGTTAAATATTCTTGGTCTTTTGGATGTTGATTGCCTTCATCAAGGTTGCATATCTTACAATCTCTTCCTTGCTCACACATTCTATTCCTAGGAGCTTTCAATAAGAATTTCTTAATTGTAGTGATCCACCTCATACTTCATATGAGGACATATTATGTTTATTTCCTCTTAGTGTGATTTTATGCCTCCCTGCATCCTTTCAGAGGAGGAGATCCCTTTCCCTTGATCATGCTTCACAAGATAGAAGTAATGATCCATGTTACCTGCAACCATATGACATGACACTATAATATTAAATACAAGCATACATACCTTATTTTACCTTTAGGTCATCTAGGCTTCTTTCAGCAACTTCCTTGATTGAAGTGTCTTCAACCCCTTGATCTGCTTCTTCTCTTATGTGACCATCATCCATGAATTCCACAAGTTGAAGTTTTTGATGAAACACTTGCTTCTTCTCTAGATTCGTGAACCCTTCGTTGAGGATTCCATCAAAGAATCTTGAGGATCTTGTATATCCCCATCTAGCAGATGTTTCCTTTCTTACTTGATGTATGATGAGCCTTGTCCTAGATGACTTCTTTCTTTCCTTCAATGTCCAATGAGGTTCCCAAGAGCTATATCCTTCATGTTTGACTGCCATAGATTTTGTCCTCCATGATTCCCGTGGTGATGTCATGAGCTCTTGTTTCTAATGATTCCATGATGCCACGATGCATCTTATTATCTTGGTCATATCTATAACACAAGATTTGGGAGCTTATGATAGGACCCTTTTATGAGGGATATCATCTAGATCATAGTATAGATCTGTTACTTCCTCTTTCCTTGGTTCTTTTCTTCAGCTTCCTCTATCTTTCTGGTGATATGAGCTTCCTTCCATAATCTTTGCATAGCATTGAATCTTATTCTATTTTGTCTTGTTTGAGGACCAAAATTTCCTTTCCTTTTTACATATGATTATGTCCTTCAACACTTTTTCCTTTTATCTAACATAGATACCACAAGTTGTCGAATGAGGTAACCTTCTTTGTTCATGGATATTTGTTACCTTGATGATTATCTTCTTATCATCTGTCATAGATCTCCCAATTGAGATCTCATGAATATATTCTTTCTTTCTTTGATACCTTCAATCATGTCTAAATGATATGACTTTCTTCACTTCATTTCAGAGAGTATATCTTCTAACATTTCATATATCTCTTTTATGTCTCCTTTCTTGCTACATAGAGATGAGAGGACCTTGAGAGTTCCCTCCCATGAATTCAAAGGACACCTTTTTCCTTGATATGTTCACTGACTTCTCTTATATTATGAGGATTATGACAATCCTCCTTATTCTATGCAAAGAATTTTGATGACCCATCTACCTATACATCTCCTTGCAATTATGAAGTCATTTTACCAAATTGATTTATGAAAATACTTACTTGAGATGTGAAGAAAAAATCTTCACCTTGATCTTGTTGGAAGTAGTTGAAGCAGATGCCTTAGAGCTTCCTCTTGAATTCTTTCAAATGAGAAAGCTTTTTCCTTAATAGAAAAGGTTGCTCCTTTTGATGAGGATGATTTGCTGCTTCCTTGGATGATCTTCTTCTAGGGCAAGGAGAGGATCTTTGCTTGATTTATAACCTTGAAGATAATAACAATACCTTTTTACCTTTAATATGTTTTGCCTTCTTTTGTAGTGTCGATCAAGACTGTTGCTAGGGTCTCAACTAGTTCCAAGATGATATGATCTTTGATTTTGAGGTCCTTTGCTTTGTAGACATCTTGTTAAAATTGGAAACTAGGGCCAAACGCCATGTGGGTCATCTTATTTATAGCAGCTGATATTTTTCTTGGATCCCTCTCATCGAGAGGTGTAGGATTGATCTAAATTCATCCAATTCTGATAAGTATTCATGGAGTTATGAATTTATTTGTGTTATAAGACAATTTGTCAAGGTTGGCCAACAACCAAATAAACCCACGTGCTCAACGTTTTAGTATAAAAAGAGGTGACTTGATTGTCATTTGCACACACACTTCATTCTTGATTTCTCTCCACTTGTTTTTGGTTTTAGTGGAAGAGAAGTCTAAGAGGAGGAAGCCCTAAATGCAGGTCTAGAGGGAGACCCTATTCGCTGTAAAAGAAGGATGCCCTAGCCGCATGTCTTGTGAAGGTTTGGCCATAGTTCAAAGGGAGATCTAGCATGGTGAAGGAGGCCTAACAACTGATCCTAAACGCAGTTTTATCATACCCTAGATGCCCTAATCTATACACTGTTTGAGACAACCCTTAGACACTAGAAAAGAGGCTCTCTAACTCGCTGCCCTAACCAGCAAAGAAGTTAGCGACAACGTGGGTGTTTTAGGGTTGTTAGAACCTCTTAGTGACTGCGTGGAGGGTTGTTCCATGCTACGAAGAGGCCGAGTTAGGTAAGGAGAATTGTGGACTATTTGTGGGCAGCTTTAAGGTAAGGGTGACACTGTTTGGTTGGCTAATATGTGACAACAATCCTTGTGGTAGGCCGCAAGACTTGCCCAACCAAAATAGGGATAGAGTGGAGGCTTCTTGGGCTAAAAAGTACCTAGAACAATGACACGAATGGAGGAGACCCTCCCTTGACAAGGCTGTAGTTTTTGAGGGATGTTTTAGGTGACTATTTGAGGGTTGTTTTAGCACATGGGTGCCCTAACCAGTCACAGTAAGGAACAACAACAAACACAATCTTCTACACCTCCTATCTGCTGTAAGGTGCACATCTTGTCCGCTGTCCTAAAGACCAATCATGCTCCTATAACACACAGATCAACATTGTGTGTTTCCTAGGATTGTGGGATCATAGTCTATCTAGCTGCTAAGGCTGCGTGGCAGCATGACTAAGGCAATATGGCAGCATGACAGAAGTGAACATAGTGCTGCAATGTTTCATGGTGGATACATAGGACAACAAGTACTTAGTGCTGCAATGTTTCATGGTGGATACATAGGACAACAAGTACCTAGTGTTGCAATGGTTCATGGTGGATACACAGGACAACCATGACATTGTGCAACAGTGGCACAACGGGACAGCCATGACCTATGTTACTTGGGAGCGGGAGAGGAAGCGGGGAGCGGGAGCGGAAGCGGGAGCGGGAGCGACCATTTTCAGAAGCTCCCGGTTTGGGAGCGATCTTTTAAAAATATATATAT
>APFE031046827.1:1289-27202 GCA_000404065.3 Pinus taeda | reverse complement strand
CTTGGACATTCCGCTTTTCATCCATACCCTTCGCTCTGGCCTGGCTGTCATGCCACATGTCAAACAATAAGCCATTTATAGGATGTTGGAACTTCCTGTAGTCATTTTGCCCAAAAACTCCTAGTTCATTAACACAAAACCCTTAAATCAATTTAAATGCAATTTAATAACTATAAGACTATTAATTAATCAATTTCCAAGGGATCTGAGAGATAAATGATGGAAAGAGGTAGGCAAATGTCATGTTTTGGGAGGGAAAAAGGGGTCATGGAATGGTACCAACAAAGTGTGTGGCAAAGGTGACACGGATCATCCTTAAGGGAGTTCGAGACCATATTGTCTTGAGTCTCCATGGGAAGGATACTCCATTTTTAATGTGGTAGACATTGAAGGACCTCTACCAAAACACTAGCGACTAGGTGAAATTGGTGCTCAAGGATAAGCTTCGAAGAATCAAGATGGAGAAGGGCGATATTATTTCCACGTATCTGAACAAGCTCACCACCTGTAGAGATGATCTTGGCAGTGTGGGAACAACCATTGTCGATGATGATATGGTGAGCCTCGCTCTCCTTGGCCTTCCAAAGAGTTGGAATAGCTACCAGGACTTTGTGAATGGTAGGGAGAAACTGCTGGATTGGGAACGAATGTGGTCGGATCTTATGTAGGAGGAGATCAGGAGGAGCACATGAGATGGTTCTTCATCCAATAATGATGATGAATAAAATTTGGCCTTAGTAAGTAAGGCAAGGAAAGGGAAGGGGAAGGCTTCCCATTTCAAATCGAATTCTTCTCATGGAGGGAAGAAGGGTGACATGTCTAAAGTAAGATTCTTTAATTGTCACAAGATGGAACATTATGCGACTAATTTCCCATCGAAGAAGTCCAAAAAGGGATCCTCAAAAGGATAGGAAGGTGAGGCATTAGCCTCTCAGTTTGAAATAGACTTTACCCTCATCGCATGCATGGTGTCATCGATGATGAGTTGTGTTTGGTATCTTGACAGTGGAGCCTCATTCCACATGACCGGTGATAGAAATTTATTCAATGCCTTGGAGTATAAAGACCTCAAGATGTGCATAGAGATGGGTGATGATGGAAGGTATAGTGTTTCAGGTGTGGGCACGGTTGCTTTTAAGTGGGAGCATGGAGCTCCTCTCACCTTGACAAATGTGATGTATGTGCCTGGACTGAAGAAGAACTTGGTATCGGTCTCGATGTTGGAGTACAAAGGCTACAATGTTGTCTTAAGTAAAGGAAAGGCGTTCCTAAGACACATAGCCACAGGTTAGACCAAGAGGATAGGGATTCAGGTGAAAAATATCTATAAAGTAGAGGTAGATGATTGTGTAGCATTGATTATGAAAGAAAAATTGGTGCAAAGCCAAGACATTGGCGAGTTGTGGCATAGGTGGTTGGGCCATTTGCATCATGGGGCTTTGAAGATAATGCATTAGATATCTACAGGACTTCCCAAAGGTAAACTTGAGCAAGTTGACACATGAAAAGGTTGTACCTTGGGAAAGTACACCAAGTCTTCCTTTCATGATCGATACAATTGAGCAGAGGCTATCTTAAAGTGAGTTCATACTGATTTGTGTGGACCATTCTCGACGGCATCCACAACAAAGAAAAGGTATTATGTGATTTTCACTGATGACTATTCTCGTAAATGCTGGATTTATTTCATGTAGAAGAAGGACCAAACTTTCAAAAAGTTTTGTGAGTTCAAAGCTTTGGTCAAGAAAGAGTCAGGGAAGAAGATCGAGGCCTTGAGAAGCAACAATGGTGGATAATATGTCTCTTAAGAGTTTAAGGACTTCTATGTAGCAGAAGGAATTAAACGAGAGTTGATGGCACCTCATAACCCACAGCAGAATGGGGTGGCCGAGAGGAAGAACAGAACTATTGTAGGGGTAGCACGGGAAATGTTGCATGACCAAGGCCTACCACTTCACTTGTGGGCTAAGGCATGCAACACAATGGTCTATTTGCATAATAGAAACCCGCATCATATAATTGGGATGAAGACACCACAGAAAGCTTTCTCCGGTAAGAGACTAGATGTTGGTTACATCAGGATCTTTGGCTCATCGGTATATTTCCATGTGACAAAGGATGCACGGAAAAATCTTGAGCCAACAACAGAGTTGGGGATATTTTTGGGGTACATTGATACAACTCATAACTATTGGGTGTACTTTCCTACCAGTCGAAGGACAGTGGTTCGCAGAGATCTCAAGTTTGATGAGCAGAAGGTCATGCGAGTTTCCCTTGAGAGGGAGCTCCAACTACAGGCTGTGGAGGAACTGTTGGTTACTAAGGACGAGGAGCCTTAGACTGATGTGAAGCAGCCACATGTAGGGGTTCCAGGAGTGGAGGCATCCACTCAAGCAGAGTCTTCCAGAGATGGATAGAAGCACACAATATAAGTTGACAGATTGTTGGAGGATGCGGGAGAGAATGTGAGAGCACCATCTTCTCAGCGCAGACATAGGAGATCACTTGAGAGGTACACTGGATACATGCCCTTGCTAAGGAATGTGTTGAGACCAAGCCATCTTCCTTTGAGGAAACAGTGCAGCAGCTTATTTGGGTTGATGTTATGGTGGAGGAGTATGACTCCATAGTTCGTAATAGTGTTTGGGACATGGTTCCAAGACTGGAGAACAAGTCAGTTGTGAGTTCCTGTTGACTTTATAAGGTAAATCAAGCTACTGATGATAGTGTTGAGAAGCATAAGGCAAGATTTGTTTCCCATGGCTTTTCACAAGTCGAGAGGATCATGTTGCTGCAATATATTTCGATAGAGGAGCAAGATGCTGACATTTTGACAAAGGCATTGTCAAATTGTAAATTCGAGTTCCATAGAGACAAGATCGGGGTAGTAGATAATCCCTTTCTTGTTGAGAGGGAGCGTTGAAATATCGCAACAAGAATATTTCAATTTAATTTGTCCTTGAATTAAATTGTGAATAAAAATCGTATTTAGTCTTAACAGCTACTCGGAAATAATTAATTAATTTATTTTAAATTAAGTAGTTGGATAAATTCAAGTTAGAAGTCTTTCTAAAGTCATGCAAGAGTTATCCTTTAACTTAAGAAGATAAGATTGAGTTATATTTGAGTTGTATTTAATTAACTCAGTTTACTGAGTTAAGTCCAGTTAAATTAGTTGCAAACTATTTGAGGAACTAATAGTGAGTTAATAGTTAGTTGATGCATTAATGCACTCAACTAGAGCTACTCCAGTTAACTGAAGATTCCATCATCTGGAACTCATGCATGTCTATTCTAAGAAAGACCCAGTTGAGATAAATGTTCAAGGAAAGTGTATTATCAGTTGCATGTGCTTTCTCATGGATAAAACTCATGCATGTAGTCAAGGACTCATCCTTGAGGATTACACAGTTTTGATGGCTTGGTTTTCCACTTGGTAATAGGAAAATCATCCACAAGTAACAACGCAAGGAAATAGGAGCTTGGAGGGCAGAGGGGAAGGTTGGAGAGAAGCCAAGATTACTTGTGGGCATCTATAAGGATCGTATTGAGAGTTGGCTAGTTGTGATAGATAAGGCTTTGTATAATTCCTATGTATTTCCACCATGTATGATAATACAATAGTGTGGGGCTTTTAGCTGAGGCTTTCCCCAAAGTATTTTCATGTGTATTGTGCCATTGATTCTTCTTCTTCTAGTTATATTGTTCATCTCGATCTTTAAGCTTCCGCAAATTGATAGTAGAAGTAGGTTATAATATTATGCTTTGATTTATATTGCGTTATTGGGTTAACCTACACAGATTTTCTACATTTTCTACTTTTCTTCAGAGTCTGCTAACTCTTCAAGGATGGTGAGAACCAACTCTTCAACTATTGAGACCACTATCCTAGTGGGGGTGGTTTGGTTCTTCTTTGGAAAACATGGAAGACTTTCTATCCCTGGTATCAATCAAATAGCTCTCGTAAACTTTCAGATGATGGGGTAGATGGTTTGGATCTAATCGTTTGAGACTTTGTAGGGTTTTGTAGTTCCAGGCTGAGAAGAATTACCAACTTCATGAATGTGTGTAGGGGAGTTTCTGGGAATGTTACTGCCTTGACCGGAGGAAGTGCTATTGGGGGCTAATCAGCCATAAAAGTCTACCCACCCTCCTTTTAGCACCATACATGTTGACAGTGCTAGACCCACCAACATTTAGGGGATCTCCCCGATATGAAGTCCCAGTTAGACCTCACATCATTTGGTGTAGGAGTCCCATCAGGTATAAAGTACCGATTTCCAAGTTCTTAAATATTTTCCTTATCTCTAATTGTCAGCAAGAGAGAGGGATGTAATGGTGCCTTCAAAAATCAAGAAGGTGTGTCTAGTGAGTGTATAGTTGTAAATGTGTCAAAGTTCTTCTACTGTGGAGAGGGGAGGAAAGTGATCCTCTAAGAGAGAGGTAGTAGTACTACCTAAGAAGAGACACAAATGAACTGGAAGGATCCATCTAACATCCAGCGGAATAGTCCACAGAGGATGTGACGGTCGTTATAACCAACATGAAAAAGGTTTATCTAATATTTTGTGGAATAGTCCACAAGGATGGGACAACAATTCCAACCATTACAACAAATTCTCAATAATATAAGTACTAAAACAACCAGAATAGTTCAACTATATTAGCACATGTGAAAGAAAAAGTGAAGTACAAATATATTCAGAATAGTCTTACAAACATTCATAATCCATGCATGACGAACATGCTGGCCTTGAAGACTCTTTTTATTAAGTAAAATTTTCAAGACACATGCATACGATGAAAATCATTAGCTCTAGTAGAGCGTTGGAGCGACTCCTTGCTCACAAAAATTATTAGCTTATCTCTCTAACGCTTTGCAGGAGGAGCCAAGGTGAAAAGTCCTTTCTTACAATGAGGGAGTATATATAACAATGAGGAGATGATGCTTCCCCTTCCTTATGACTCTTTGACTACCCTCATGATTGTTTGACTTCCTATGATTTTCAAATTTACCTGAATCTTCATATTCCACACATGTCCTTTGGAATTTCACTTTAAAATACATTTCTGAAACATATGTCACATCATTGGCCACAATGTGTGGCATATGACCACTCATGACATGACATGACATGAAAATTTTGACATGGAATGCTTGATGATGTGGCAATGTCAAGCCACTGTCATTGTTGTGTTCAATGTTTTTTTGAGAATGCTTTTCTTTTCACCTCCGCATGGCTTGGTGATAAGAAATCTTCAATGATCTCGATTCTTGAATGGTGGTCACAAACTGATGCCCCTTTATTTTCTTGTGATTAATCAACTCGCATGTTCAACTACAAGAGTGTCTTTCAACATGTTTCCCTCCTTCATCATCTCGTCATATCATGGTAAGGTACCTGTATCTGTAATTCACTCATGACGAGACGACATCAGTCTGAAAACCCCCTAGTATAAGATGGTGCATTCTCATCCAATAATTGAGCCAGAACCAGGTGACAGGATGGGAGAGAAGGCTCAGTGACTGTGCAACTGCGTAGCTCAAGCAGTCAGGGGTGAGGCTTGAGCCCTGAGACTACGTAGTGCACAGTTTAGACATGACTGAGGGGAAAAACTATGCAATTATAATAGCCAATGAGACAAGTTGAGGGGATGGGCACTGAGAGGACATGCTGCACAGTTCCAGTAGACAAGGAAGGATGGAATACTACGCAACTGCACATTTTATATGCTCAAGGAATGAGCTTGAGGTTTTTGATTGTGCACTGCGCAGTGAAGGCCAGGCTAGGAGGAAGGATTATGCAATTCTGGAGGTCAAGGTTGGAGCTTGGGCATAAAAACTCCACAGTGTAGCAGTCATGGGAAGTAGGAATTGCATCTTGCATATTACCAAGGGGAACATCACAGCTAGAGGACTAAAACAACAAAATGTGTATTTCAAGGAGGTCTGGTGAAGCCAAGATTCTTGGTCAGGAAACCTTCTTAGAAATGGTTAGGTGTAAGACCAGTTAAACTAATGTGAATAGTGATAAGACTTCGAATGTGATCTCACACTTAGAATACTTGACGACACAACAATATATATCACCCATGACACATGAACAATGCATTTCCCTCTATGTGACAACTTTATGACCAGTTACGACAAGTGCAACACTTAAGATAGACTTTGGGATGACCGTGACGACAATTGTGCGACAATGCTTAAAACTTTGTGAATGTGTGCGAAACATATTTACATACTTAGAACAACTTATATACACAAATATAGACTCTTTAAACCATTAGAATAAGATTCTACACATTATTCAATAGCCAATCATGTGAAAACATGACAGTTTACCCAAATTGAAAAGGGAAGAAAAATACTTCAAGAAAGTACATGAAATCAGCTTTGGTGTTTGCAAAAACAATCTGCAAGACCAAGGAAGGCTCTGAATTTTAGTGTAAGCCAAAATTTTGGAGGGTTTTCTAGCAGCTACAACACAAAGTCAGAGCCAAATTGAAGGTACAACCACATTAAAGCATAGTAATACTAAGCCACTACCATATCATCATTGTCATAGATCAAGGTATAAGCCATATCTTGTCACAGTGTTATACCATGTTTGCGATGATACATATATTAAGGGATTATACCATCTCTGTTATATGAATCATTGTTAATGACTTACATACCATAAGGGAATCATTTGTCATTGACATACATATCAAAAGGGTGTCTTCCATGTCTCAGTCACATAATAATCATATTTTCACTTTTCATGTATCACACATGAGCTACAAGGTACAAGCCTTAGCATAAATTACATGAACCATAACATAAAGTATGTGGAATTCAAAATAGATGAAATTCAGACGAACGATAAAGTGAGTTATAGAATATGATCACAACACTTCATAAACAAGTCACTAAGTGACTAATACAATACCAACCAACATGAAGATACGAGCCATATTGTGATGATTGAGCACCATTGTTAAGTCATGGGCCACTATTACATAGAGTATGAGCCACATAGTGTTACCACAGATGTTATGTGAGCCAGAGTCCAAATTACTAGCTTCGTAGCAAGAGCCACTATATAGTATAACATGTTACTAAAGTGATGCCACTGATGCACTAAAAAATAAGTGATCCCACACATAAAAGTGGAGACACAGGAAGCATTGTCACACAAATATTGAAGCAATGTCACACATAGAAATGATGCTTTAGGAAGCATTGCTACAGTGCAATACCATATGGGTGAAAGTGAGCCATGCTGGAATGTAATCTTCAAGCTATTGATAATTTCATACAAGTTACTAAAATTTTAGCTTTACAAAACAAAATGTGAGATATTGTAGTATGAAGCAAGCCATATACCATGTGTTGAAATCATAGAAAATAGGCCCGAGTTTAGTTATTGATATATACTGAATGTTCACCGCGATGTCATGCTATAATGTGTAATGTGGTCAAACAATGCCATGATGTAAGATGTAGACTGCAAAATTCAAGCAATGATATGTTGTATGATGGAAACCGTTGTAATAGAAAGAGCGAGCCTTTTCAAATAAGGACCATAGGAAAGTAAGCAACTTACAATAGAATTATGCTAGCCTCAAAGGACTAATATAAATCTAAGAGATCTTTCGCAAATTGAAGTGTTTCATATGAACAAATGAGTGTGCCAATATATAGAGGATATGATATGCGAGAAGGTGCAAGATGACTTGTCCTTGATTTGAAGGTAAACCATAATTGAAACTTGAATTTGCTCAAAAATATTTTTCCACAAGCTTAAATGTTTGCTTGCCCAAGTTAATTTTGCCTCATAAAAATAATAATTTCGTTAATAATTGTTTTCCCAATTTGCTTCGATAATAATATTTTCTTTTATCCAATTGGATTCAACATTGGGCTTCTTTTTGTGTTATGGGGAAGTTCGTCTCATAGTTGCCCACATTTAAACGCAATCATGCATTGCATTTTTTAAAGAGCCAACCAAAACTTAGCGAAAGAAATGCTAAATGGGTGGAGTTTTTACAAAATTTTACTTTTGTAATTAAGCATACAAGTGGTTCTTTGTAAATAAATTAGCAATCGCCTTAAGTATAATTAACCTAATAATACAATAATTCCAGTTTCATGTTACAGGATTTGATGAACTCAGAGAAATGTATGAGAGTGATGTTGATTCCAGGGAAGCATATCCAACATGTAAAAGTACAATGAGCACATATATAACACAATGGTCTAGTTATATGATCCAAGATGGTTTATTATTTACAGATAACAAACTTTGTATTCCAAGGTGTTCAAAGAGAAATAATTTAATACAGGAAAAACATAGTGGAGGATTAGCTGGAGAGATGAAGAATTTATTAATTAATTTTATTATTGGCCAAACATGTAAGCTAATGTGAAGATATTTGTGGAGAGATGAAGAATTTATTAGCAAGGAAAAGGAAGGAGCTAGAATATTGGGTCATATATACCATTACCCGTTCCCAACGGACCTTGGGATTCAATCAACATGGACTTTATTCTTGGGTTACCTCGAACTCAGTGAGGTAATCGCTCTATTTTTTTTTTATTATTGTGGACAAACTTTCAAAAATAACACATTTTATTTCATGTACCAAAACTATTGATGCAACTAATGTGGCAAATTTATTTTTCAAAGAAATTGTAAGACTACCTTGTAGTATTGTGTCAGACAAGGATACGAAATTTGTAGGCAGTTTTTGGAGGACATTATGGAGGAATCTAAGCACCATTTTAAATTTCATTTCATCATACAATCTACAAACTGATGGTAAAAAAATGGTACATTAAAGCTTGGTAAATATTCTAAGGAGTTTGGTAAGTGATCATCCTAAGAAATTGGATTAAGGTGCCTGCCTAAGCTAAATTCGCCTAGAATGACTCACCCAAAAGGAGTACAACTATGATCCCATTTCAAATTGTATATGGTATGCATCCTAGAGGTGTATATGAATTAAAAATTTTGGGTAATCAATAATTTAGAAGTGCAATCGAAGAAGATTTTGCAATTAGTATGCAGGAGTTGCAAGAAATGGTGAAGCAACAACTACAGGAAAGTGGCAACAAATAGAAAAATGAGTGGACATGAAGAGGAGATAGAAATATTTCGATATTGGTGAATTAGTCATGCTGCATTTCAAAAAGGAGACATTTCCAAGAAAAACATATAATAAGCTCAAGATGAAGAAGATTGGTCCTTGTAAAATCTTGAGGATTTTTTTCCTCTAATGCATATGAAATAGAATTTCCTCAAGATATTGGCATTTCACCTATCTTCAATGTAGTTGATTTATATCCTTTCAAAGAAAAAAAAGACACTCCAAATGATGCCGCTATTAACGATGAAAATCAAATTGGTGGATGGGAAAGTCAACTGCCAAAATCATTTTCAAAAGGAGATCAAAGTAGTTTTAGACCAAAAATTGATGAAAAAGTATGGTACTGTAGGTTTTAACCCTGTACAGAAATTACATGCATAAAATTTCTAAAACATAGAAAATAAACAATGCGAGAGCATAACACATAAAACACATATACACAAATATTTTCCCTTGGATCCCAAAACTGGGACTACTAGCTTGATTTTTCATTATGTTCCTTTCAATGTTACAATACATATTTATACATGTCGAAGCATCCAATACCATGGACCAAAAATCTTCGCGTCCAAAACCATGGACCGAAAACCATCGCGTCCAAAAGCATGTGCAAAAAATCATGCACAAAACCATAAGTAGGTCCGCCCAACCTAATATAGGGTCCAAAAACAAAATTTCAAAGGATTTTCTTGATTTCCAAAGGATTTTCTTGATTTTATTTAAAATTTGAATTTGTATGTAATTGAGATTGGAGGAAAATTAATTAAATTGTTCATTGGAAAGACCAAATCACCATCATTGGGGGCTGATATTGCCCAATGCCTGAGCCTGTCATATGGTGACCATGTTGATGTTGATGATGAGCATCCCTATTGAGGAGGACACTCACATAGTTTATTTAAGTCTTACATTGAAATATTTTTAAAAGTTTAAGAATTAATATAAGGGTTTTTTTTGCTTTTAATTACTTTATCTCTTTAAGTTTGACATAAATTATGTTACTTTACATGGACATTGAAATATTTTATTTATGGCTAAGAGCGAAAGGGAAATATTTTTACCACGTCTCCTTCATATTGGATTGTAATATCAACAAAAAACCAAGAGAGCATTGTGAGAGTGAGATTATTCATGTTTTATAATGTTTGTAATAAAAACTAACCAAACATGTATATTCATTTTTTTAATTATAGTTGACATTATTTTTTTATTTCAAGAATACTTTATTTTTATTTTAAAGGGACATGTGTGAAATCAAGGTTGAGTATGAAAGGAATTACACATCTCCCTCGTAGTAGACTATAGAATGCACCACTTAGCATAGTGAATCCATATGTTTATGTGTATGACTTGGAATATAATATAAAAAATTTAAGATAATAAGAAATTATGGATTTGATACTCGTTACATTATAGGGAGATGAGATAATCTATATTGAATTTGTGCTCGAGAGCACATGACTTTATCTATGTTGTAGTTTAAATATTTGGTCTTCTTTCGATAGATTTTTTGGTCAATTTTACCCAAAATTTGGCAAAGATTAATTTGAACTATAAGTTTGGGTTATGAAATTTGTATAATCCTATCGTTATGAGGGGTTTTCAGGGAACTATTTTCATTTATGCATTCAAAAACACATTTAAAAAAAAATAAAAAACCTCAATTTGGCCAAAATTTCATTTCCAAATTACTAAAGAAAAAGAAAAAAACATAGAAAAGTTAGCTTGTGTCCTTAATCTACATCACGAGAGTAAGGGGACAAAATCCAAAGAACCATGGACTAGTTTGTTTTTCTAATTTCTCTTGATTGTATATATTGTGATACTTTTCAGAGGTATTTTTAAGCAGTGATTTAACCTTTTGACCTTTTCAAAGATCATATTTGTTGTAATTTGATTATAAAATGAGAAAAATGTAATTATAATTTGTTGAACTTATATAATTTTAGTTGAATATTTTCTCATGTTAAATCTATTTTTACATTTTAAAATATGATTTAAATAATGAAACATTATAATCTCACCAAAAATCATGTCATCAATCTTAAGTAAAAAATCACTTTTTAAACTACACCAATTTTTTATATAAATAAACCTTTCATGTTTTTGTATTATAATATTTACATAAATATTTTTGTTATAAATTATACTCCTATTTTTCCCAAACCACAAAAAAACAAACAAGAAACTTAGGTGGAAGATGATACATTCTAAATAAACACAAACACATCAAGTGTATTAAGAGAGAAAAACAAGAGGAGCACATTCATTGACTTATCAACACACCATGTGATTTCTCGAAGGACGAAATCACAGTAAGTGAGAACTTGCAAGGGGTTTCAAAGTAATGGTGAAGACGAAGAGGCTTGTGGAGGCTACGGGGGGATGGGGGTGAGAGCTAATGATAGTCTCTCATGATGCATTAATGGTAATGTAAACATGGAAAAACAAGTTGTTATCTTTAGGGATGTTTTGAGGTACTTTCACAATGAATTTGAATATGATATAAAAAGATCAAATGTAAAAAATTGAATTAGCTTTTGAAATATGTAATTTTTATTTATAAAATTTGTGTACACGAGTATGTGAAAATTGTACATTATAATAATGGTATGCAATTTTTCATACAAAACATAATGCATATGTCCTAATTAGTGTAGGTGTTGAGTATCTAAATGATCAAAATTCCTTTAAAATATTTGTAGAATTATAGAGAACACATTTCTTCATGTGTAGGGATATCTTTTTTCAAAATTATAATGTTAAATTTTATATTCTTTAAATTATGAAAGTCAGTATATTCTTGAATTTACAAGTCCTTGTGTTAATGCAAGATACAAAGGTATTTACATAATCAAACATCTTTATTTTTTTAAATGATAGATCTCAGTTTATCCTAGTGTAACACATAACTTATTTTTAAAATGTTTGAGGCTATTAAAAGTTATACTAGTGTGTGTATTTAGAAGTAGGTCTAACAAGAATGTGCTCTATCCTAAGTTTCAAGGGTCATGAATAGGATGTTACGCAAATGCTACAAGGATGTAATAAGGTCACTAAGGGTATTCTAATAGGATGCAAAGGGGGATGCCAATGGGATGCTACACCATTCTTAATAGATAAGCCCTAAACTAAGCTTGTAAGTTATTGGGGTGACATTTCGAACAACCACAAATAATATATTCAGGGAATTATTTTCCTCTAACTAAGTATATAGGTACCACTAACATTTTTTAGCATTATTTATGGGTCTTGAGGCCTTTGACATGGCCAACATAGGAAATATGAATTTTAGGTTCTGGGTTATAAGGCCTTGATATGATTGAGGTGGGGAAACCAGGCCTTAGCTAAAATTTAAAGTTTTAGGCATCTGGCACTAAACATGATGCCTCAAATCACATTAGATAAATTTTGGGGTCTAAAATGGGCCTCAAAACAAAAATGTTCAACCAAAATCAACTTTTTAAGGACCAATAGGGTTCAAGATGATGATCTCAACCATGGGGGATGAATCACCATTTTTGGAGTAAAAAAGTAAAAAGATTAAAAAATAGAAAATTAAAAAATATATTTTTTCAACTCGTATTTCCAACTTATCTCCCTGGGGTTTTACTCAAATTTTGAGCAGGATTCCGGTAAAGTTTGTAGTGTATGTTTTTTTTGGGGGGCTAGGAATCCCTTGATCGGTAATGGCAGGATACATGGTAAATCCTAGTTGTATAGATGAGGGTTTCGGTCCTAGGAATCCCTTAACTGGTAATGGCATGATACATGATAAATCCTAAGAAGCCCTAGTTGGTTTTGTTGTGAGTTAACATGGGGGTGATTGGCTGAAAGAAAGATTTGGTTCAGTCCAATCTATGGTCAGGTGGTAGGTGGAAGTCCCTGACTTAGTTGGATTTTGCATATGAATAATAAGAATATTTCCTCTTGAGTTTTATGAGTAAATATGCTTGTTATTATGTGCTTTTAATGGTTGTTCTAGAATTGTTAAAATGTTGGTTATATGTTGGTTATAAGCATGGTTTTATGATAGACTTTGGTTATGGTTCTCATCATGTTTTGTTTACTAAATGAGATGTCATTGAATGTATGACCTAATCAATGATAATGTATCTATTATGAGAGGGCATCATACCTTCTTGAAAAATCTCAAATAATTATGAGTTCCCTATGTTCGTATGTGTTTATATGACTGGTACATTACATCTTTATGATGTGTTTGACAAAATTCTTGCTATGGTTAGGATGAGTCTAGTTAGTTCTTTATTAAATTTTTGCAACAGAGGCCTTGTCTTCTTGTTATTTACCATTTGTGAGAATTTATCAAATTTTGGGCAAAGCCTTGAGTCCTAACCTTGAAAAAGTGGCTCAAATTTCGGGGTTTCTAGCACAGAACTGCACGAAAAATACTACAGTCGCATGGAAGCCTTGATGTGGCAATGACTGAAGGCTTTCAGTCACATGGAGGGCTTGTCATGGGAGTGACTGGGGGTTTAGGTCAGTAAAAAACAAGTTAACTCAGGGGTTGGGCACCTGGAGTGATTAGTTAGCCCCTAGGGGTCCTCAAGAAGGCCAGTTTGGTTTTGGTGTGTTGATTCCACTTCCTTAACTGTACTTGGGGAGTTGAATCATATCAGAGTAAATATTTGTCACATGTCTACCTTGGTGGACCGATCAACTTGGGTAAATGTAGGAGGAGGGTGTTACAACAATCACACTTTTTCATGTATTTCTCATTCTTCGTGTAGAAGGGTCTATTGAAAGTATGCAACATGGGTACTCCTTGGATAATAAATTAAATTCTACATCCAATAAGTGCTCCCATTCGAATTTTGAGTAAAATCATAGGGAGATAAGTTGAAAATACTAGTTGAAGAAGTAGTTTTTTTTCTTTTTTCCCTCTAAAATTTGATGATATAGTGTAATCTTATTTTATTATTTCCACTATTATTTTATAATACTCCTTAGGAGGCCCATATTAGACCTAAAAATTTCTCTAATGCCACACCTAACCTACTAGGATATTTAGTAGCTTCAAAGGTTCAAGAGTCATGAATGACATCTCAAACAAATATAAATGGCCTCTCAAAGGGATATATGACCCTTAACTGCATATATGGTTTAGGATATTTTGAGCACTAGGTATGGTTATTGTGTCCTTAGACATGATTGAATGGAAACCAAAGCCATAGGCCATAAAGCAATATTCTAGGCATCTAGGACCACCAATTACATGTTGACCCCCATAAAGGACCTTTAGAGGATAATCTTGGACTCTAGATGGGGATAGTCAAAATTAAGAACATTTGAACATTAAGTATGATTCTCTAGAACTTCGATATGGTTAGGGGAAAAAACCCAAGAGTTAGTCCATAAAGGAAGCCTATAGGATTTTGGGGTCATGAATGACACTTTGAACCACCACAAATGACCTATCAACATAATCATTTTCCTATAACTAAGTATATAGGTAACCCTAGCAATTTTCAATGTTATGAGGCTCAGGGCCTTAGACATAACTAAGGGAGGAAACATGAATATTAATCCCTAAAGGAAACTTCTATCTCTTTGGGTCAAAAAAGGATGTCAATTCCACTAGAAACAAACTGGGGAAGAAGGTTATAAATTATATTGTAAGGAAAGATTTAAAACATCTAGAACCATGAGTATTCCCTAGAAGCAATGAGCATTACCTATAAAGGGTATCCTTAGCCTCTGAGAAAGTTGTCAATACCCTTATAAGGTTTTAATCATTAGGTATGGGCCTGAAAGCCTTTATATGGGTCTCAAAACCTTGGGTAGGTATGTACTACTTGCGTTTTTTTACCATTGTGCTAAGAGCATAAATGCATTTCTGTGAGATAAAATACAAAAATAAAAAAGGCCCCCCTTGTTATCTCCAAAAAATCTCATGTCTACATTTTTCACATCTCCTATGAAAAAATACAACAATATATAATTCTTATAATAATTTATGATTAGAAGACAACTTTTTGTGTTTTTCTTATTGGAGTTCCATGTGAAAATTAGTAATAATGTAACCGACCAATAATTTATTTAAGGAAATAGTAGGCTATTGAAAATATCATTGAAGGGAGAGAAAAGGAAAGGTAAGGTATGGAAAAATGCTAGCTTTCAATAGGGGCCAATTCAAATTATATCACAATAGATGGAATTGTTGTTTCTCCTCCATCACCACAGCAAAAGCATAGGATTTCAATGATGTTTATCTAATTCTAATCTCTATTGAACCTTCAATGACTATTCTCATCAAGACAAGTTATTGTGGAAGAGTGTATCATGATGGATTTACTTGGAGCTAAGAATTTTATGGATAAAATTAGAGATGCAACCAGTGCATAGTATTTTGGTCAAGAAGTAAATATGGTGTAACCTTTTATTAAATATTTGAACATCTAAAAATAATCCATGATCATGTTCACTCTCCTATCAAAATTGACTCATAAGTTAGTTAAGGGGTGAGGGATCTTACATTTGTATCTCCACAATAGACAGGTCAAGAGTACCAAAATATGAGTCCATAATTCCTACTAATTGAGTAGTGTGCATCAAAGAAATCCTAAACACATTCAAGTGGATGAAATTGGTCCAACAACACTTGAAGGTAAGTTAAATAACTAAAAAATTCATTATCAATCATATAAAATTATTAAAGAATATTTTGAACCAAAATTAGATGCAAATAAATATTAGTTATTTGTGTCCTTATTACAATCTAGGAGTTTGACTATTGTTTGGAGAATTTTAGACTTTAGAGCATTTAAAATTTTAAAAACAAGTAATAATATTTTCATAATCCTTATGGATGCTTTTCATAAAATTGGTAGGAAAACTTGTTCTCAACACTTTAATGAAATGCAACTTGTATTGTCACAAACAATTGTTAGTAAGACTAGTAGAGATCCATCTTAACCACGAATCTACTAAGAGTCGAGAGGGATCAAATCTCATTATATGCAAACCTTTTTCTAGAATGTAAAACTTGAAAAGGAATTTACAGGTCAAGATATCTAATCGCTTTTAGTGCTTGATAAATCTATGATTAAGATAGATCTATAGTGGTTTTCTATCTCTCTCTATATAAACCCGCTATAATATATAAAGTTTGAGAATAGTGAGGTTACATCATGGTCATGTCCAAGAAAAACACCCAAATAGAATGGGAAATTGAACTAGTGACTTAACATCTAGGAGTACCTTAACAACGCACACAATCACTGCCTATCCAAGGCCCCATGGAATATTAAGATATATGTATGTGTGTGTGTGTGATCCGTAAATTTCCGTGTATATTCCATTGGATAGTTCTTCACAACAGACTTGATAATATTATATTAAAAATATGAGATTCTACACTATTACACTTTTATTAAACTTTAAGATATGTAGATTTACTTGTAATTAGTGCATGCATGTGAATGGAAATTATGCAGAAAAGTATAGAAAAACAAAACTAATCCCCCACACACACATGAGACACAAGATATGCTCTCTTGAAAACCCTTTCAAGAGAAAACCCAATTGGAAGGTGAGCTCGCTTCGCTCTATTTCTTTGTCTGGAAATACGGCTGCAGGTATAAAGAAGTAATGTTTGTGGCCCATTGGCTGATATAGTGCACAAATCCTCTTTGTGTGCTCCACCTCCTATCTCTCCTGGCTATCTTTTCTCAGCTATGGAACAACATTCTTTCGAAAGAATGGAATGCCTCTTCCTCCTAGTGGCTTAGTTATAGCACAACTTGATAACTTACTAGTGGTTAATTTTGACTACATCAACTATTAACTAGAGTTACAATATAGAATGTTCTAGAGTATTTTACATCATAATCACGTGGCCATCTCATTTTCCATGAATAATGGGGGATGACTTGGCATCCTCCCGAACTATAGGTGTGAAAACACGAAGGCCAACTTCTTAGTGTCATAAATTTTGCATATGGACTCCGATTGATGCGCTTCTTGCACCGTTGGAAATATATTTGTGCGTAAAATGGAATGAAATGGTGTGGCACTAATGAAACAAATTTTTACCACCAAAAATGTCATTTGATGCCTCAAAGTGCTCCTGGAAGGCTTCAAAGCTTGTTTTTCCAAAGTGGGTCCCACCAGTAAAAACGGTCTATGAATTGATTCCTCCACTTTTTCCTCTCTAAATGCATCAATATGGATGGAAAATAATATAATGATCCAATCTGGATCACACCTCCCCATTTTGGGAGGATTTTGGTCCCCAAAAGCTTCTACTTAATGAGGTGAGGAAATTTTTCTTCCACCTTCTCTCTCGTGTACCATTTAGCTTTTCCTAGAAGTTGTCCCTTCAATCCAATCAACCAAAGGTCATGCTTCCCTTGTCTTGTAGTTTTGGACCTATTCTGCAAAACTATATCTTCTATCAACTCTGCTTGAGCATCTGGTCTCAAATCCTCCACATAAGGTAGGACATGTTTCTCTTCCTGATCTAACATGGAAGGCTCATAAAGTTTCAAATTCTCTACATTCACAACTGAGTAAATGCGCATATATGGGGGCAAACTGATTCGATAGGCACTATCACCCACCTTTTCCAGTATCTCAAAGGAGCCATACCTTAGAGCCTTTATTTTCTTACTAGGCCTATGCAACCTCTCCTTATTCAACTGTAGCCATACTTTGTCTCCCACCTTGAATGATTTCTCTGTTCTGTGTTGATCATGCTTGGGCTTCTCCCATGACTTCTACAGTGTGTCTTGTACTTGTAGATGGATCTGCTTGATATTCTTTATAATTTTTCATCCCTCAAGGCATCTCCTATAAGATCCTCCCTCTCTCCTCCTTGTTTCCCATATGAAATATCCAAAGGTGAAGGTGGAAAATATCCAAAACAAGTTTCAAATGGGGAATAACCTGTAGAAGTGTGGACAAATTTGTTATAGTAATGTTGTATATATACAAGATTTTCATCCTAGGTCTTCGGATGCTTCTAGTTGTATACCCTAAGAAGATGCATCAATGTCTTGTTGACTACTTATGTCTGCCCATCTTTCTAGGGATGGAATGTTGTATATCTCTTCAACTTCTTGTCCATATATTCCCACAATGTAGTATAGAATGCACTGAGAAATCTTGTATCCCTGTTTAAAATTATGCTCCTTGGTATCTCAAAGTGCACCCAGACATGTCCAAAGAACAAGTTAGTTGCTTCCTGCTTACTGATGGTCTTTTTATAGGGCATTAGAATACACATCTTATTGAACCTGTCAACTACTACGAACAGGAATTCATGTCCATTCCTGGTTGTCGGTAAACCTCCTACAAAGTCCGTGGAAATTCTTTCCCAAGGATGAGTAGGTACAAGTAAGGGATGATATATACCCTATTTCTTGTTGTTAGGCTTATTGGTACAACAAATCATGCATCCTCTTATGAACCTAGCTACCTGCTCTTACGTCTTGGGTCAATACACATACCTCTGCAAGTTATCCACGGTCTTCCCTACACCAAAGTGCCCTGCAATCTTCGAGGTGTGAGCCTCTCTAATCAATTGCAATTTCTCACCTTTAAGAATACATATCTTATCTGTCATGTAGAGTAACACGTCCTAGAGATGGTAGTCAATGGTGTTGTCACCATCATGCACATGACTCTGAATTTGCAACCGTTGATACACCTCCTCGAACTCCTCATCCTCTAAATGTGCCTCTTTGTATGCATCATGGGTGAATAGCTCCATGTGAATAAGAGTTCCCAAATATGTAATCTTCAATGTGGGTGGCCTTGAAAGCATGTCGGCCAACTTGTTTGTGCTTCCCTTCTTATACTTGATCACCAAATGAAACTACTGTAAAAACCTCATCCACTTGTAATGCCTGGTTTGTTGTAGCTTACTATGGACGTACAAGTACTATAACTACAGGTGATCTTTGTGGCCATCACATACTCACTCGCATCTGTCTCCACTTTAAAGGGTCATTGCATGTTTTTTAATGCCATAATTGGTACTTGGTTTATCTTCTTCTTGATGCAACGCAGAAGCACACTCAAGAAAACCCCAAAATCACCTCGCGGATCCCCTTTAAACTATAACCCGACTATTTTCCTTTTTGCCAAAATACACTAAAAAAACAAGCCGCAGCAATGAAATTTTACCTTTTGATATTGGTGCATTTATTGTACACTAGAAGTCAATGCATTGATCCTCGGTGACCATTGATCTGGATCTGTGAGATCCGATGGTTGTCCGAGATTTCCGGTGGAACAAGAGACCGAGGTTTACTTGCCTGATATACGGTTTTCTCCCCCTCCTCCTTTGCTACGTGTCAAAATTTCAATGGGATCGGATGCCAGACCTTCAAAACCACTTACAACTTTTAACCCACCCAATAAGCATTCATTGTAGCGAGACCACTTGGTGATCTAATGGTCGCGGTTGATTGTGATCCAACAATTGTGATTTAATCGCCTGATCGCAAGTCGCAATGTCCAATTGCCAGGCTCCTTATGCTTTAAAGGGTCGATCCGATATCGGTCTTACAGACCTGATATGGTATAGATCCTCACCTATAAATGTTTCAAGTCCAGATTCCAAATCTGACTATGTTTTGTGCTCATTTTTAGTGTAAAATGGGTTTTACACTTGCGGGGCTAAAACTATATAATAAACTCCACCAACCCGATAAAGGTGATCTGACAGTCAGGATTTAAGTGGATCAACAATGAGATTTATAGAAAAGGCCTCAGACTTCTATAAAACCCGTGATTTCGACATGAAACACAAAATAGCAAAGGAAATAACACTCTGTCGAATATAAAGGATTTGACAGCGTACAACGGTTTCCACAGACTGATAATCAATCATTCACACAATATTATTTATTCATAATAAAATACTTACAGAGTCTCAGCCTTGGGCTTGATTACAAAAATGAAAGACCCCTGTCTCAAAACCCAATCCACAAACTATTCCTGCTCTCCACTCAATCCTCTCTCCCTCATTACATTTTTTTCCTTATTTTTATCAATCGAATATCACTTTAACTGTATCTAACAAATCAATCCCTATTTTAATCAATCTAACAACGAATATTCTAATTCCTAGCTCTATCTCACACCTATGCTAACAACTCATCTTTGAGCCTAAAATAAGACAATTTCTAACTTATTACAATAATGAAATACAACTCATTTCTTGAGAGATCAAACCCTCTCAGTAAAACTTCCTTTTTGACCCATCAGGTCAATGAATTTCAACTTGTTTAGCCACAACATGTGAACAAACTTTCACATTGCTAGCTAAGTCCAGACGCTCCTGCATCAGACTCCCAGGGAAGAAAAGAATCGTCCTTCAAACTTTCAGGACTTACTCCATACTTTTGTAATTCTACTGTTGTCAACCAGCTAGCATCCTCCAATGGTTGTCCTTTCCATTTGACTAGATATTGGAAATAAGTCTGTCCTCTGGTTCTTTTGGATACTCTTTTCTCCAAAACAGCTTCCACTTCTTTCTTAGCTTTCTTTGGCATTTGTTCTTCCCAGTTCACAGTTTGAACTTCATCTCCTGTAGTTTCCTCCTGTAGCTCTGTCTCTGCCTCTTTGTATGTATATAAATCTGCAACATTAAAAATGAGGGATATCTCAATTCCTTCTGGAAACTCAATTTCATATGCATTGGCTAAAAATTTTCTTACAATTCTACATGGTCCTATCTTTTTCATTTTCAGTTTATTGTAAGTTTTAGTAGGAAATCTTTCTTTTCTTAAATATACCATCACTAAATCTCCCACTTGGAATTCTTTTTCTCTTCTTTTCAGATCTACCCTCTATTTGTATTTGTGGCTACTTTCCTGCAATTTGCCTTTGACATCTTCCTGTAGTCTTTGCATCTGTTCTACAAACTCTTCAGCTTTTGCACTTCTGGTCTCCTGCTTTCCCAAATCCCTGAGCTCATACACACCTCTTGGATTCATTCCAAAAACAATCTGAAATGGACTCATTCTAGTACTTCGGTTTGGAGTATCATTATAAGAAAACTCAGCTTGAGCTAGTGCTAAATCCCACTGCTTAGGAATTTGATACACTAAACTTCTCAATAAAATTTCCCAAGCTCCTGTTTACTACTTCGGTTTGTCCATCTGTTTAAGGATGGTATGTTGAACTAAAACTGAGGTTAGCTCCCAGTTTCTTCCAAAAAGTTCTCCAAAAATGCCCTACAAACTTGGTATCTCGATCAGACACAATACTTATAGGTAACCCATGTAATCTTACAATCTCTGAAAAGAATAAATTAGCTATGTGTGTTGCATCACTAGTTTTCCTACATGTAATGAATTATGCCATTTTGGAAAATCTATATACTACAACATAAATGGAATCATTCTCTCTTTGGGTTTTTGGTAATCCCAGAACAAAATCCATGCTAGCTGCATCCCAAGATTGGTCTAGTATTGGCAATGGCTGATACAATGCTGCATTCTGACTCCTTCCTTTTTCATGTTGACATATCCTGCATTTCTCAACAAACTTCTTAACAACAGTTTGCATTTTTGGCCAATAGTAAAAAGCATTCACTTGAGCAAAGGTTTTATCTTGTCCAAAGTGACCAGATAATCCTCCATTATGTTTCTCCTTTATTATGTTTTCCCTCATGGAACATTTGGGAGTACACAACTTATTTCTTTTAAACAATAGGCCTCCTTGAATGAGGTTGTCCAACCACTGACTTCTATTATGACTCATTGGATTCTAAACTATTGTATAGATATCTTTGAAATCTGCATCATCTTTGTACATTTCAATCATTTCCTCAAATCCTACAACACCCACTTTGAATTATTTCACAATAAAACTTACCCTGCTCAATGCATCTGCTACTTTATTTGACTTACCACTTTGTGTTTTATCATAAAAGTAAAGCTTTGTAGAAATTCTACCCACTTGGCATGTTTCTGATTAAGCTTCGGCTGGTTATTAATGAACTGTAAGGCATGATTGTCTAAATATAATATGAATTCTTTTGGCAACAAATAATGTCTCCATTTTTTCAAGGCCTGCACAATAGCATAAAACTCTTTATCATAAGAAGAATATTTCTTCTTTGCATCATTCAATTTCTCACTGAAATATGATATCGGTCTTTGCTCTTGACTCAGAACTGCGCCAACTGCAACTCCACTAGCATTTGTTTCTACTTGAAAGACTTTCTCAAAATCAGGTAAAGCTAAAAGTGGTTCCTATGTAATTTTCTTCTTCAACAAATTAAAATTTTTGTCTGCTGCTTTTGTCCACCTAAATGGATGATTGATCTCCTTGATTGTCTCAAGGATTGGCACACAAATCTGACTAAAGCCTTTGATAAACTTTTTGTAATAACTCGCAAGACCATGGAAGCTTCTTACCTCAAATATATTTCTAGGAGTAGGCCAGTTCCAAATTGCTTGGACTTTCTCTGGATCCATCTTCAAGCATGCTTTAGAAACCACAAATCCCAAGTAAATCAGTTCTTCCTTCATGAAACTGCATTTCTTCAGATTTATTAGTAGTTTCTCTTTCTGCAGAGTTCTTAGGACCAACTTAAGATGCTCTAAATGTTCCTCTTTACTTTTACTAAAAACTAGAATATCATCAAGATAAACAATAACAAATTTGCTTGCATACTCCTTCATAACTTCATTCATTAATCTCATGAATGTGTTAGGTGCATTAGTGAGTCCAAAAGGCATCACTAACAACTCATACAACTCACTATTTGTTTTAAATGCAGCCTTCCATTCATCGCCTTCTCGAATTCTTATTTGATGATATCCACTCTTCAAATCTATTTTAGTAAAGTATTTTGATCCACTCAAACAGTCCATTAAATCATCCATGCATGGCAAAGGAAATATGCACCTGATTGTGATCTTGTTGATAGCTCTGGAATCTGTGCACATATGCCATTCTCCTCCTTTCTTTGGACTGAGTATTGTTGGTACAACACATGGGCTAAGACTTTCTCTAATTAGCCCCTTACCCATCAACTCTTGCACTTGCCTTCCAACTTCTGTGTTCTCTTGAGGAGTTAATCTATATGCTGCTTTATTTGGCAAACTTGCTCCTGGTATTAGATCAATATGATGACTAATACTCCTGAGCAGTGGAAATGCATTCAACAACTCATCCACAATAATATCAACAAAATCATCTAACATAATTTTAACTTCTTCGATAAAATCATCCAAGTTTGTGGAAGTCAAAATTACCTTTGGTCTTCCCACAATAGCAAAATGCAACTGCTCGTTCTTCACTACTTCCTGTAGCAGCTCCTTTCCACTTATCAACATAATACTACTTCTAAGTGTTCCTTTGTTAGCATTGTCCTTCAATGGTAGCAATGTGTGTTTAGTTCTATCCTTCTCCAGAGTATAAGTGTTTCTCCTTCCATCATGAATAGCTTTTCGATCAAATTGCCACGGTCTTCCCAGCAATACATGGCATACATCCATGGGCATTACATCACATAATATCACATCTTTATACGTACCAATGTGTATCTCCACCTTGCATTGTTCAGTCACAATAATCTAATGTCCCTTTTGTAACCATGATACCTTGTAAGGAGTAGGGTGCATGGTCTTTGCTAGTCCGAGCTTGTCCACCATCTATGTAGAAACAGGATTGTTAGTGCTTCCACTGTTAATTATTAGTTTACAACACTTACCTTTGGATTTACAGGTAGTTCTAAACAAATTCTTCCTCTGTGCTAGTTCTCTAATATCCTACTCTGCCCTAAGCAAAGTCCTTCTCAATAACAATGATTCACCTTCTTCAGGGGATTCTTCCTTTTCCATAAGCTGAGGTGGTTATGGCTTTGCCTCAGCCAGCTTCGCACTCCTCTGACTTGTTGGTTTATTATGAGGACAGTCCCATGACATATGTCCCCATTCTCCACATATATAACACCGAACATCTCTTCCTCGCCCTCTTCCTCTAGGCACAAATCTTCCTCTGTTAACTTCTCCCCTATGTGGTGGTCTTCTACTTGAGCTTCCTGCTTCGTGCTGATGTTGTTTTCCCCTTGGTCTGGTAGTTCCTCTACCTCTTATAAAGCTTCTTCCTCTATTCCTTTGACTCTGTTTCCTCAATATCTTCTCTTCTGCCTTCAAACTTGCTTGATAGGCATCCTCAATAGTTTTCAGACTTAACAAGCTAATCTCATCTTGTATATCATACCTTAAACCATTGATATATCTAGCTACCTGTAGAAATTTTGAATAATTTAACACATATTCAACAGAGATTATCCTGATCATGTACTATTGCGGAAAACATATACAATACATAAGCTCCTCTACGTTGATCATCAATAACAATACAACATCAAGAGCATTCACACATTAACACAGTATGTATCCCGGGGAAAGCATCTCGCTAAAAACACCAACTATCTGTATATTAATGATTGAGTCATGTAACATTACACAGCATAATACTTCTCACAAGTATATCCACCTCTGTTACACACAATACAGCTCAGATCTAAATCAATCACAGGTTCAAATCTCTTCCGCTGCCATGCCTGCCTCCTCTGCTCAATACCTGCATGAGAACTGATTATAATACCAAGGCAGCCACGTCTTTCCTTGGCTAAATCACGTATTTCCAAGCTACAATGTGGGCAAACTCATTGGCATACTCAATCCCTGATTTGTGCAAGATCTGGTGCACAACTATAGTCACAACTGATAGCAATCTGATTCTCTAACACCTGTCCCTGCTGACTGAACATGCACTGACATGCAACTGAGTTAACTGATGTATTCATTAGTTGTATTATGAGTTAATAAGTTGTGAATTAATTAATAACTAATTCACCCAACTCATCTCTCGTCTATTTGCTAGTTAGACTAAATACAACAGTTTAACAAAGCTAAATTGAACACAACTCCATCAACTGCACCTCCAGTCCACTAAACTCAACTCACTTGAGTTCTAACTGAAGTCCTGCATGCAAATATTAGTCATCCCATAGCACGTATTTCCTTCTGGGATCTGCATGTACCACATCCGTAGCTCATCCTGAAGTGCTCCAAGAGATAAGACAAAGTTTATAGTCTAAATATTATTATGAGCTAATAATATTTGACTGTTCTATATTTAGACTGAGCAGTCACTCCGCTGTGATCTAAAAATAGAAGTCCATCTATTTTTCCCAATTTGATCAATTTTCCATAAACAGCAACCTGCAATCCATAGACATGATCCATATGTCTAAAAATAGACATAGTCTAAAAATAGACTTGTGCCAAAAATAGCCTGCGGGCCCACTTAGTGAAGCCGACTCCTTTCCACTAAGCTCCATCATCTTGTTGCATTCTCAACAAGCATTTCTTGTTGCACACTTTTCAACACTCCCTCTCAACAAGAAAGGCTTCCTCTCAAACCCGATCCTGTAACTCTAGAATGTTCTGCATGCAACACATCTGCCCGGTCCACTTTCTCTATCATCAAAGTCTCTGATTGCTATTGCCTCTGTCGACTGAAAACTCTGCATCTCGGTGCTCTTCAGTATCTGACTGCTCTAGCCTCTGTCACCTTGATCTCTGACTGCATCCATGCTGCTGCTGGTTCTATCTCCCGGCATTGCATCCGCACTGCACCTCCCAACTGACCTCCCTGTCGGGCTAGAAACATACTCTGATGCTGAAGCTCTACCTGCTGCTGACAAGTGCTCCCTCTCTGACATCTGCGCTACTGCAACATCTTCATGCATCTCGCACCATTGCACACCTCTCTGTGCCACC